>RPOG01001506.1:0-145811 GCA_008086565.1 Thalassoma bifasciatum
GGTTTCGATCTGTGACCCGCCTCGGCTCGAGTCCTGAGGGATCAGCGGGACTCAGGCTGATTAGGATCTGCGGGAGGCCGCGGTGACGCAGCAGCAGGCCGGGATTAACCCCTCAGAGCACGGCCGCTGCACCGCGACGTCCCGGTCACCTTCAGGGCTGCATCAGCACCGCGTCCCGGCCGCTCAGACCGGCACAGACCTGGTTCATGTTTGCAGATGCTCAGTAATTTACAGACACTAGAATGACGAACTGTCATCTTATTTACACACTTATGGTCATGAGCATGCGCGGTTGGCCCCACATTAACACGGTCATATAAACCTGTAGGAGGTTGGACTGAGAGAAAAACTAACAGATCAATTAATTATCAATAATAAGATCAGAAGAATGGAGCAGCAGTGCGCAGAGAGCCGAGCTACCGCGCACTCTGTCCTCCTAATGCAGATTAGCGGCTCCCTTTACGCCTGGCTGGATTTAAGGTGGATTTATTTAAGGGCCCTTTGTTCTGACCTGCTCATTTCACGCTTCAGACCTTCACACATCAAGCATAGTGCTTTTTTTTTAAAGGTTGCGTCCTCCACACCAAGCAAGATTTGCGGGAGAGGCCGCAGATCTGCGTCGGTCCGCTGCTGACTGCGCAACACCTGCAGACAGGACGGACTGAAGGTCGTTTGGATGCAGAGACAGACAGGGAGACAGATGGGCAACCAGACAGAGAGACAGACAGGCTCTCTGCAGGTGCACTGCATCCGACGGACTAATAACCAACCGTTAAACAAACAGCAAACAAACAAATAAACAAACAAACAAACAGTAAACATGAGAGTGAGCCTGCAGCCTGCGCCTTTGTTCCTCTGACCCTCCATCACACTGACACCCTCCAGAGTCTGATTTACGCAGCTCTCGTTGCATGATACAGTGATAAACCTGTGTATTGATGAGCTGATAAGAAGGCTGTGATTGGTCGGATTAGAAATGAACCTACCTGTCCGTTCAGTGAGCTGTGCTATGGTCTGTAAGGTCCGCTCTGCTGCTGCTGCTGCGGATTAACGCGGTGCTCAGCTTTTTATACCCGCCCCCTGCTCCCCATTGGCTCCTATTTAGAGTCCATTCATTTCATTGGTCAGAGAGCCGGGGGAGTATCACGTGACTGCCTTTCTCTCCAGCATCCTCCATCTCTCCTTTCTCTCTCATCCACCCCCCACCCCCCTCTCTCCCTCTACATGAAGGGTTCATTTGGTTCAATTCCTGCCGCAGTGCCTCTGAGCATTATCACCTCCATGGTTGATTCACTGTCAGTCAGTAGTGTCTGTACTGTCTGTTATGTGGTGAGTTCATGGTCTAGTGAAATCCCCATCTGTCATAACCACAGCTTTCATTTACAGCAGAGGCAAAAGGTGAGTTCACTTGCAGTCAGAAATAGCAGCACTGTGGATGGTTCACTAACTGTTCGGGTATATGGCAAAGTGTCTGTCACGAGTTAAATTGTCAGTGCTGATATTACTGTCTCTTATTAATGAATGAGTATGTGGTGATTTCAAAGCCAGTCCGTAATCACAGTGTATTTGTTGAGTTAGATGTAAGTCAGCATGAATGGTGTAAGTGTTGAGTTCAGTGTCAGCCAGTCAGTAGGAGAAGTGTCTGCAATGAGTTCGGTTTCAGTCTGTAGTCAATAGTAACAGCGACTGTGGTGAGTTCAGTGTCAGCCCAGTATCAGCCCAATCACTAATGATGCTTGTGTTGAGTTAATTGTCCGCCTATAGTTAGAGATTTACAGAAAAAGTGATGAGTTAAATGTCAGTCAGAGATGTCGATCACCAGTACGAGCAATAATAGCGGTGAGTTCAATGTCCACTAGTATTGAGAAATAAGAGACTAAGGAAAGAGCCGGTCTGTAGTCAGTATAAATACTGTTTGGTGGTGAGTTCAGTGTCAGTTAGTAGCCAGTGGTAACAGTGTTTGTGTTGAGTTCGTAGTCCACCTTTACTGATAGATTCACTGACTAAGTGATGAGTTCAATGTCAGTCAGTCATCAGTAGCCACAATGGGAACAATGTTTGCAGTGAGTTTAATGTCCACCCATAGGCACTGATATTAGTATCTGTGTTGAGTGAGTTTGTAATTCGTAGTAACAGTTTCAGTGGTGAGTTCAGTGCCAGTTAGTGAAAACTCTGTCTGTTGTGAAATCGGTATCATTTTTCACTAAAAACAGTTTTTGTTTTGGGTATAAAACCAGTAACATTATCTATCACAATGGCTCTAAACAGTCATATTTCTTTTGGTGATTCCAGCCTCTCAGAGGATAAACCCTAAAAAGACGATTGATGTTTGCTATAGCACCCCCTTCAGGACAATCCTCCTAGATATTCTTAGACATACTCAGTTCAAGTGGGGTGGGGGTTGGTTGTTCTGCAGCCTTAAATAATTCATTTGCAGCAAGAGGTGGTGGTGGTGGTGGTGTGTGTGTGTGTGTGTGTGTGTGTGTGTGTGTGTGTGTGTGTGTGTGTGTGTGTGTGTGAGTGCGTCTGTGTAAGTGTCTGTGTGGTGTGGTGCATGTGCGTGTGTGTATGTGTGTGTGCGTGTGAGGACACTGATGGCGAGTTGAAGGTTTATGTCCCCGCTTTCAAACAGCAGCCGTGATGAATTCAGACTGACAGGCAGCTCCTCTGTCATCTCACATATTAACACACCTGTAGAGGTCAGAGGTCACACAGGAAGCAGCAGACAGATCGCCCCCGGAGTGTGGAGTAATACACTGAAGCTTTGGTTTGAGCACAGAGATGAGGCCTGGCCCTCAGCTTCTATCAAATGCTACATATTATTTATTGAACAGCAGTTGTGGCCTTCTGCCTGTGAAACAGCTGAGCTAAAAAGCAGGTCTCAGCTGATTCGTTTAGACCTCCAACTTAGCCACATCAAAGCCTGATTCCTCTTTCAAACTGTTTCAGAGAAACATGTTCGAACTGAAAACGGAGAAAAACGCTGAGTACACTCTTAGACAGTATGTTCCCCTGATGATGATACTGCAGAAGGACAGCCTGACACCCCCATGATACCCATCGCCATGGTGCCTGCTGTGCACATTATTTGCTGCTGACACAACAACCTGCCACAAAGTCAATGCCTATAGTCAGTGCCAAATGCTGCAGTACCTGGAATGTCCACTAGAGACAGCCTCCTAATGTGAGTCAGTCCCTGTAGAGCTCCATGTTAAAATGTCTAATTTTGTATAAGATATCTATTGCCTGGTACAAAAAAACAGCCTCTGTTGTTTTATTACTGTGATAACCACTCCTCCATCCCCAGTAGCAACTATCTGCCAAAATATGGTCACTTCCCTCAAAAAGAATAAACAAAGATGAGCACAAGCAAAAAATGTTGTACTCAGTGCCATGTGCAGACAATCTATGAACTGATATCAATGCCAGAGAGTGTAAATTCTGATTCAACATCTAAAATTACTAAGATTCAGCACGACTTCACATTAGACTGAGATGTTATTCAGAAAATTCTCATATTAAGCTTGTCACAGTGCAGAAGCCTATCTGAACAAAGTCACAGTGAATGCATGGCATAATCAAAGCTAAAGGCAGTCCAACAAAATATCAGTGTGTCCTCTTTTTTTTTTTTTTTTGTTGGCAACATATTTTTTGGCTAGGCAGTGTATCATGTTATGTTAACTGTTAAGTAAATAAATGAGGCAGATGGCAAAGAGAAAACATTACATTGCCCATTATTATTAATCCCATTATGTAAGATTAAAGATGTCTAGCTCCATGAATCCTGGTTTTGTCATCTTGAGTTATACTTGTGCCAGTAGGGAAGAAAAAAAAATCAATGATGGAATAACCTTGTCATTCGGTATATTATGTCGTCAGCTGATTTTATACTTTGGTCACACAATGTTGCTGAACCTAGACCTGACCAACTGCAACAACCCCAGATCATAGCACTGCCCCCACAGGCTTGTACAGTAGGCACCAGGCATGATGGGTGCACCACTTCACCTGCCTCTCTTCTTACCCTGATGCACCCATCACTCTGGAACAGGGTAAATCTGGACCCATCAGACCACATGACCTTCTTCCATTCCTCCAGGGTCCAATTTTTATGCTCCCTGGCAAACTAGAGCCTTTTTTCCGGTTAGCCATACTGATTAGTGTTATTCATAAGGCAATACAGTTCAGTCCCAATCTCTTGAGTTCCACAACCACGGGATGTGTCTTTCACCTTGGTTGTTTAAGAAATGTAAAGTTACTCATTGCATCAGCTGGAGTTAAATAACTTGTTGCCAGCTGAAAGATAATCACCCATGCAGTAGTTATCCAATAGGAGGCTTGTACCTATTTGCTTAGTTAAATCCAGGTAGTAACTTTTTTTGGCCAGGCAGTGTATTATTATCATAGTACAGAATCCTGTTAGTGTGTTGTTGTCAGTATTCCTGTGATGTTAATGTATCTTGTTAAGGGATTTTGTATTATTCGAGTGTGTTCTTTCCATTGTAAATCATGTTATGTTTGTGAGTTGTTTAAGCTTGTTGTTGTCAAACTGTTATCACGTGTTGCTGCTGGTTGTAGAGATTTCTTGGTGTGTTGTTTATGTCGTGAGCATGTCATGGTGTTAATGTTTCAAAGAGTTATGTCGTGACGTATGATTTTAGCATGTTGGTATAGTATGTTGGAAGCATGTAGTGGTGTGTTGTAGTATGTTGTTTGTGTTGACAGCAGCAGAGTGGATGCAGGCATTCAGGTGATGAGAGCTGAATACAAACCAGATGCATCACCCCTCCCCCACCTGTCCCAACTGAAGCCCTGTCTCCCCGCCTCCATCCTCCATCAGCATGTAGAGAGGCTGTAGCTCGAGTCAGCACCCACCTCCCTCCCTCCCCCGTCATTTATTCATGACCGAGCACAGAGATGACAAGGACATGGGGGTGGGGGCGATGGGGGGGGGTTATCCCTGAAGGGAAACCCCGTATCTCCACACTTACAGGGTTCTTGGCCGACAGCAGTGATGATGTCAGCTCACCCTACTCCCGCCTGCAGCCAATCACAGCCCTCGTCAGCCTCCTGCCCGTCTTATTGGCTCAGGATGTCAACAGAGCGCTGTGGTTCACGTGCAGCAGCAGCAGGTCAGCGAACGCCTCATGAAGAGCAGAACCTGAACACATCACGCAGCCTGCAGAGAGCTGCGGGCGTCTTGCAGGTAAACACAGAGCAGAGTAAGGCTGCTGAGAAGGGACAAATTTCTCCTATACTGAATCAGGAGGAGGAGGAACATACACCCACACAGCTACATCCTGGATGCACACAAACACTAGATTAAATGTGTCCTCGCCATTTTGCATTTCACAGACTGGCAAGCAGCAAATTTTAAAATGTACCAGACAAATGAACACATGAAAACCAAAAGTATCCTTAAGTTGATCAGGTGTCGAGGTGAGAATTCAACATAAACCCGTGTGCAAGTATTCAGTCTGTTTTCGTGATGACATCACTGCAGAGGCCTTGTTCTCCCTGTGAATGTTGATAAAGTTTAGTATGTTTGAATGAAGCCTGTTAGCAGTCTGCAGATGCAGCGTTCACTGACTCCTTGTTCATTCAGACGTCCGTCCACTCACCGCCTCCTGGCAGAAGCGCCACGCTCCCAGGACAGGTTACCAAGCAACCAGCAGCCAGCCGCCATGACTGTTTCATTCATCAGACAAAAAGGAAGAGAGAGAGAATGAGACAGAGGCAGAAAGAGAGGGAGTGAGAAAGTTAGAGTGACAGAGAGTAGGACAATAAGAGAAACAAAGAATGACAGAAAAGGGCCCAACATAGAGAGACGATGAGGGAGACGAGGAGGGAGACATAGCGAGAAAGAGAGGGTGAGTCAAAACAAAAGGCATGGAGACAGATGGAGTGACAAAAATAAACAGAAAGAGAAAGAGAAACAGGAAGACAGACATGAAGAGACATGGGGGGTACGACTGAAAGAAAGGGAATCGAAGGACCAATGAGTGACAACAAGGAACAAGACAGTAAGACAGATGAAAGAAAGAAAAGAAGGGGACAAAGGACAGAAAGACAGTCAAAAGACAAACAAAGGAGAAAAACCAGGATAGGAAAGAAAGATAGAAAGAGAGAAGGAAAAAAGGTCAGTAGGAAGGACAACGACACAAACAGCAGAGAGACATGCAAAGAGTCTCTGAGAGGACAACATAAAAAAAGACAGAGGGTCAATGAGAGACGGGCAGAGAGATAGAGAAGGAGAGAAGATATGATGACCTTCGGCTCTCTGTTTCTTCAGTTCATGGTCTCCTGAAGATGAATCATTACATCCAAGGCCAGGGTTACTTACACTTCTTTGATACCTGATGTTCCAGGTCTTTTAAAAGCTTTAAGAGCACATCGTTGTAGTTCTATGTGTCCTCGAGGATGTGTCAGGTGATCGTGAATGTGTTCCAGGCTTCTGGAGGAATCTCCAGGCGAAGATGTCACTGTCAGTTATATGTGAGAAACAATCATCTACCTGAAGCTCAAATAAAAAACTGCTCTGAGTTTGACTGACAGCAGACATGATGAAAATTGTGGTCAAAGGTGATACAGCAGTCTGACCTCTGACCCCTGTGTTAGGAGTCTCAAACCCTCACTGATGGCACCACTGGGTGTGGTGTGAACATCAGTGATCAGTGTTTAAGGCAGATTGTGCTGAGTCACTCCTGGGTCTACAAACAACTGCAGCCAGGTGACACACACTGGTTAGTTTAAAAGACCATCAACTGAGTTTATAGTGAAAAAAACCTGACAGACAAAATTCTGGGCACGACGAGCATCTCCACCTCACTTCACTTCCTGTTCTCCGTGACATCACAGGCACTGATTGGCTGAGCTGCTCACACTCTCCATTATGTAAGAGCTTTCCTCCAGGTGCATTGTGGGGAATGAGAAGCTGACAGCAGTCATTTAGAAACAAACATTAATCCCATTTAATCTCTGTCACCACGGCGACCTACCAGCAACAGAGACACAACAAATTTATTCAGATTGGGCCCCGCCCCCATTGCAGTGACGTCACAATTAGTGAAAAGCTGTGATTGGAGGCTCTGATTCAGGAAGCAGGGAAGATTAAGAAGTGGGAGTGTTACATAAGAGGAGACATCTTTAAATTTAAGGGGAAAGGAGAGAGAGTAGGATGAACAGACAGGAAGATAAGGAAGAGGTGGATGAACAGATGGAGGTAAAAGAAAAATGGAAAACAGATGGAGGGATGAAGAGCTGAGAGGAAAGAAATGATGGGGGTGTGCAAATAGGCAGCAAAAGAATAAAAGAATGAAGGAGAAAGAAGTGATGAAACCAGAGGAAGAGGGAGAGAAAAGAGGACAAAGGGATACAGAGGGAACAAGCAGGGAGGAAGGAGGGGAGGACTGTGAGCAGGAGGAGGAGGAGGGTCAGAAGCAGAGTAATCTGGGGCACTGAGGAGCACATGGTCGTCACCATAACAACCAGCCCTCTGTCTGATTGGCTGCTGAATGATGATGTAATTACTGAGTACTCCTGTTAGAGTATCTAACATGTAAACACACACATGCAGGCGCTGCCTCTTAAGTCCATAATACTCTTAGTACTTAAATCTACACAGAACTTTATTTAATATCAACTTTACCAAAAAAAAAAACCTAACTGATATAAATAAATGAACAACATATTTTTTATGGATGTGTTTCAAGTTTACTACCGGCAGGTTATTTTCACAGTAGTATAAATAATATTCAAAGATAAAAATAGTGTATTTATTTGTAGAACCAGGACATCTTATGAATAAGATTTCTGATCCCAATGAGGCTTATCCTGTTTGAATACATTTCAAATAAAACATGAAAACATTCTAAGCCATATTCAACTGTGTTTAATGGTATCATTCTGCTGTAGTATTAAACTTATCATTACATAATATACCCAATAGGAAATCTGCATATTTGTTGATATTTAAGTGCAGTCTGAGCATTTCGCAACTAAGTCTTGTTAGTATATAGAGTTTACACTTGGCCAAAAGATGGTAGCATTTCTTGTACAGATTTATAATGATTTACAATGTTGTTTTTGCATCTTTTATGCTGTAGTTATAAAAGTAAGATAAGACTGGATAAAAGGTTCTGATCCCCAGGGGTGAAATTCAACCTGTTGTGATATCAAAGACATTAACATGAGCAACAAAATGGGAAACAATATAAAACAGAACTGAATAAAAGAGAATAAGCTGAATCCAAATAGTTAAACAAAATAGGATAAACTAAAAAAGAATACACTTTTTAGTCGAATACAACATTTACACACGAGTACAAATGAACTTAAACAGGCAGTATCTATTTGGGATGCAGAACTGAAGTGTAATAATACATTTTCTGTTTATTATATGAGTATTTTATGGTATATATTGCATGTTATTAGAGGCCACTCAATGCATTATTGGCAGGATCTATATTCAAGCACATTTTACAAACTTTATGATGTATTAATCGAGTAAAATGTAAGTGTTATTAAAGCAGAGCATTGGTATTATACATTGTGGTACAAGTAATATTTATACCCTGGTATTGCTCAAACTTATAATAAACTAATTCTAATATATGAGGTTTAGTTTTGATGGTATTTGTAGTGCATGTGTTGAAATAATTATTGCTTAGTAATAAAGTATTTTCAGCACCACAGACAGCTCAGAGCTCAGTTGGTCTCTGTCTCCCCCTGCAGGGGAATAATGAGAACAACATCTTTCATTAACCCAGATCATTTTTACTCATTCACTCTTTTTTTTTTTTTTGAAAGCAAACAATGAAATATCACAACGTAATGTAATCAATTTTTAATTAAACTTTTTGTTTCAATTTAGTGAGGGTTTGTAAATAAAGGGGGAAACAAGAGGGTAAATATGAGTATTTTTAGTAATTACAAAAAACTAAAAATGTTTGATAGTGATGATAACCACAACTATTACCATAAACAGAAATACACTCTGAGCAGATTGTTTTACTTTGTTCTATCTACAATCAGTTCTCAGGTGGTTATTTAGATGCTGTAGAAAAAGGAAAGAACGGAAACAAGAAGTGGAGAGTCCAAGGAGTAAGTGACACAACTGAGAGAAACAGGTTTAACTTAGAAGATTTTTATTTCATTCAGTGTTTGATGCGAACAGCCAACAACAGTGTGGTTATACTTGTCCACAGGGCGGGACATGACCCTGACACAGTATCACAGTGAGTTTAAATCAGCATTTCAACCTGAGACAAAACTATTATGTGTCGGACCACCACACACAAAGTTAAGTTCAGACCCTTCAGTCAAGCTCATCTCTGAGCTCAGGCAGTTCTCAGGAAGTTTACCTGGAGGACTTTATAGTTTTCTGCTTGGTTTGAAGGCAGAATCTGTTTCTGGAGCATCTTCATGGAGCTCTTCCTTCTCCTCAGATGCTCTCTGAATCTGGAGACGCAACCAACAGTCTCACCAGAGGTCTGTTTCTCTGGGTCCTCGTGTTTAGGGGGTCCATGACTCCTCATGCTGTGTTCTAGCTGGTCACAGGGATCTGCACCTGGCGGGATGGTACCTCCTGCTCAGCGTTGGCAGTTGGAACATTTATATTGGGGTCATCATCTACCTGATAACACTTCCCCAGATTCTTAATGATGTTAAAGTTGGAGCGAGCTGTCTCTGCAAGGCTGTTCTCCAGAATCCAACCATCTGACTCCAAATCTGGATCACCGAGGCGGATCACATTCTCCATGGCCGTCTGCAGGTACCGGACTCCTGTGAGAACCAGCAACTGATGAGGGAGACACACAAGAAGTCAGAGAGCAAGTTAAACATTTTCAAAGCACAGACAGTATCTGAGGATAAACACAGTTCTGATGTGCATCCTGTTCTGACTCTGTGGGGGTTTTAGGGTCAGTACCTCAAAGAGCCAGATCAGCAGCACAGTAAGGCCAATAGACTGCATGATGCCAGTGTAGTGGTCCATCAGGGCCTGTCTGCAGCCCCTCCTCCACAGGTTGAGCTGCTGGCTCTGCTGGTCATAATTGAAGTGAGCGGAGGTGTTGCTGATGTGGTGCTGGATGCACGGCCTCGGGGACAAGGTGCTGCAACAGCTGAAAGGAACGCCATCCATCAGGTACCGACCCTCCACGTTACTCCTCAGGCGGCTGCAGGGAGGAGCAGGGAAAGCTGTCAGAGGAATACTTACTGGACTATCAAAACTACAACCAGTGCCACAATTACTACACCCAAAAACTACTTCCAGACTTTCAACCAGTTCTGCCACAACAGCCAGTGTCCTAGTTTCACTACTCTGCTGCTTGTTGTGATCTGATATTTGTAAAGAAGAACCAGGGTTTTCTTCATATTCTGAAAACAAATATAGAGTTGAACTTCAGACAGTCGATATTGAATGTACTGAGCTTTAAATCATAAGATAAACAAACATAAGGTCTCCCACTATGAGACTGCAGGCTTGTCCACGTGTTCAAAGATAACACCCAAGAGACAAAACGTAAGGTTTTCTCAATTTTTGGCATCAATGGCTGGTGAATTTGTTTGGTGTCTGTCATCACCAGATCAGCCAGCTGACTCACATTCATTTTTTTCTGAATGATTTCGCACCAATCTGTGATGTATTAGTTTTTGTAGCATGGCAGCAGTGAAGGAGGCTTCCAGAATGCTGGGGAGTCTTAAAGAGACAGGGGGCTGAAATAACAGCTTTCTAAGGCACATGCCTCAGAAAAAGCAAAAATATTTTGAGCTATAATCCATAAAATGCCACTATAAAGCTATCATTGGTACTATATAAAGCCTGAAATGTAAGAGTAATACCCCTGATTTAAAAGTGCTGAATCACGATTGATCAATTTCTCTCAGGAAATGGTCTAAAAGTTACATGATCCTAAATAAACACAGCATGGTCTTTATATTTAGGAATATGTTTAGATAGAGTGCTGTTTCTTTGCTGTTTTTATGTACGTTGTTGTCCTTTTTATTCATTGGTTTAGATTTGTCTTGATTTTAAATTATTTGAATGATGCAAAATTATTGAGTCTTTAATATGATTTATTATTTTTTATTTGTCATGGTTGTTATTTGATAGTTATATTTTCCTTTTGATTTTGTTATGAAAGAATAGTATGAGAGTGATCAGAGAAATAGATCTGAAATAGACTAAGGATGAGACACTGGCTGACGACTTCTGTACTTTTAAAACCCAGACAGAGCGTAAATCCTGCAGACAGGTTATATCAAGGCTCTTCTACCTGAGTTGAACCTTTGTTTTAAGCCTGATTTATCCCCTGGCCTCTGACCCTTGCAGCTCTTCCTTGCATTGGAGCAGTGGCCTTAATTTGAGAGTGTTTACAGCTCTCTGTCAGAAAAAAAGTGGTCCTCAGAGTCCTGAAACACTACAGGGAAACACTGAAGTTCATCTGGAAACAGCTGGTCCCTACAGTCCAGTGAACATATCTCTAACAATAGGAACTAAGAGGCCTCAATGGGGTCTGAACTGTTCCACCAAAATCCAACAGTAGAACCAGTGAACATATATCTGGATCTGCCTCCAGTCTCAGTAAATTGAGAGGTAAACTGAAACCAAAAACCATGATCCAGAGTAACTCTCTACTATCTTTGACAGTGTGTTTTGTCCACCTGATGGATGTTTGTGTGTGCTTCATAACTTCTGCTTCACTTACTCCACCACGAGGCTGCTGGTCATGTCCAGGTAGCGGTTACTAATCCACTGAATCTGGAACCAGTCTCTGTACCCAGAGTTCCCACAGCACTGAAACTGGATCTGTAGCAGGTCCACGGTCTTCTTCAGGTAGCAGCGACCTGGAGTGTCTGTGTCCTTATAGTAGCGCATGGCGTTCTTCAGACCCAGCAACAGAGACTCCTCCAGGTGGCTGCGTATGCTGTAGCACATGAGTGCCCCCATCAGCACGCAGGAGGTGAAGAAGAAGGTGCAGATGACATACGGCATCATCACCAGCTTCCAGCGAAGGAACTTGTTGGTGTCAGTACAGTCGAGGCAGATCTTCCCTCCCAGGAAGTTGATGCAGCAGGCTGCGAGGCCTGTGGTGATTAAAGTGTTTGGCACATAGTGGATCCCGTGTTCTGACATCACTTCCTGCCATTTCTGAATCTCTATCTTGAGGAACAAACCAAGGCTGAGGAGAATAGCCCCTGTCACTACAGAGATCCAGTTGAGCAGCCAGAGGACCTCGGCTAGCTTCTCCCTCTCTGTCTTTGTGAAGGTCAGCTTTCCCACTGCCATGCCAGTCCTGGGGTTCTGATCCGGATCACATCAGCTGTGTTTCATGTCCAAAATGCTAAAACCATGGCACACAGTGGAGGACCTTCAGGTGCAGAGCCACGAACCACCACAGGGGGCTGCATGAAGTAGTCTCTACATGACATTTACAAACATTTATCATCAGCACTCCAAAGTCTCTGAGCTCCTCCTTAAATTTGGTCTAAAGCCACAGTTTCCAGCCGCATGACCATCTAAATCTGACCCGACTCCACGTTTGTCATGACTGCATGTCTCCATCAGAAGTTGATCTGTAATTCATTTCAAATCAGCTGGCTCCCCTCATGTGGAAATCTGACTTCTTGAAGCTTGAACCTTTAGCTGATTGAGGCGTGTGAGGGTTCAGAGGTCAGAGTTCAGGGTGGGCCCCTCTTTAGAGCAGAGAAGGTGAAAACAAGAGGGACACAACTGCTGGCTGCTCTCTGCCGAGCCTCATAAGGAGCTTAGCGAGGTATTTCAGGTTCTCCTTGCTAAACTGTGAGACTCGAGCAGGATGAGAGCGCTGCAAGAAGAAGGTCAGAGTTTAATAAAAGTTCTGTGAGTCAGAAACCAATCCAAACATCAAAGAATTATTTACACACATTCATCACGACTGGCCCTGTCATATCAGTCTGTTGCTGCTGACACCGATTCATTGAGAGCAGAAACAAACTAAGCACTAACTGTTTGATACTGAGCCCAGAGGTCACAGGATCAAATGCCAAACTGGAGCCAACCTGTTTGAACCAGCCATCTAGTTCACAGAGTCACTCAGGATTCAGCAATCACTGAAATGTTTGAATAAACTGTGACTCCAGAGCAAATGAAAGTTAGGTTGAACGAAGCGTGTAAGCTGCCATCTTAGATCAAAAGCACCCCTCCCCCTACCTCCCATAAAGCAGAAAATAGCTCAGTTTTACCTGAGTGACTGGAAGCTGCCAGGTGTCTGTGAATCTGTCGTCCTTCAGACCCCTGATCATCATGTAGAGCCCAGTCCTGCCACACTTCAGGAGCACTCGCGCAAATATTGAAGCTGAGAAAAAGAGTTTTCAGGCTCCTGTTAGCCCGCAACGCTAATCTCCTTACAGCTAATCTGCCTCTTAATAAGCCGTGAAATCTCCATCCCCCCCATTCACCAGCTGGACCATCAAGGGGAAAGTACAGTGCCTGTGTACTGAACACCTTGTTTAGCTACCTGACATCTTCCTGATCATCAGCCTGACACTTACCTGATCTTCTACCTGATGCCTGGAGACACTCCAGAGTGCTTTAAGGTCATGGCAGAGCTCAGGGGAGGGGAAGTAGTGTTGGGAAGTCAGCCTGATAAGAACTGACAGAATGAGCGGATATGTTCATGATTGACAGGTGAACAGGTAGTCCTGAACACAAACCCACAATGACCTGCAAGACCTCAGAGCTGATAGACTTCCATGAAGATTTAGCTAGTGGCATGTAAACAGATAGAGGTCAAAGTGTGGAAGACGGGAGCTCAATGTTTGCGTTCATCCTACAGTTTAAGCTTATAGCAGCATAATTCAGAGCTGGTCCAAGCCTACACCTGTCCTCACTAAGGATGGGTATTGGTAAGATTTCATTGATACCAGTGCCCTTATTAATTATGCTCATAGATCAGATTCTTTATCAATTCCCTCACCAATTCCTCCTGTGAATTGTCTGTGTACAAAAAGAAACTTCACAGATTTTCTCCATCAACAACATTTTATTGAGTTTATAAGTGAACAAACATGAAATTGTTCAGTAGATTTAGATATCTCTGGGTATAAATGAATAGATTTTAAAAAAAGTATAGATAGCGCATCAGGCAACATTGATATAGTGTTTGGTTGTCCATAATTAACTGAAGTCAGCCACTTAACATTGCCTTTAGTTTTTTGCAAATTTGAGCTTGTCGCGGTTATGTTGAAGTCAGACATGAGTCTTCACTTCCTGTTTGGAAAACATTTATTTATTAGTATTTTGAAATTTTGGGGTTTTGAAGATTGTTCACTTAAACTTGTTGTGATATGTCTCTGTGATGACAGTTGAAAGTCTGTCTTTAAAACAAAATTATATCGATGAATGCTAACAACTAGCATATCAATGGATTTTCCTTATACATTAGCACCAAGCTAGCCCTTTTTTCCATGTTGTTTTTGTTACATTAGGAGATGAGTAACATGTCAAATGTATTGAATTTAAATATCTTGCGCGAGAGTAATATACACTTCTTTGTTTTTTTCAATTTCACAACATCTTAAGTAAAACTTCACATGGAAAATCCAAAATCAGAGATTTCTTGGGAAACTGTTATTAGCCATTAAGATAATTTAGCTGGGGCAGAGGAGTTGACATAAAGTCCAGCTGCTCTGGAGTAATGTAAAGAATCAATAAGGGAATTATTAAGAATCAAGACTGATGATGTCGATGGATTGAACTATTTCTTGTCTTCTTTTCTTATGTAATTCTGTGAGGGCTGGACAACTTTTTGGTACACAATGAAATAATAAACTTAACTAAACTTATCTTAACGAGAACATAAGTCCTAACTGTCCTATCTGTCAAAAAGTTTAAAGCTACTCTTTAAAGAAGGCAGGTTAAATCATCAATTTTGGGATTTGTCTGTTAGTCAGAGTCACCCTCTCTACTTTTGAGGGTGAGTGTTTCAAAAACGGCTTATAGTTAGGACTGCATGCTTTAGGATTTATAACATCACTTTCTGATCATTACTGCACAAAAGCTCTGACTAACTATGAATTCAAACTGGTCTATTTTTCCTTATTTTTCGCATCTTAGACAGTTTTAAAAGTAACATTTCAACATGACTTATCAAATTAAGCACTGAAAACATTATTCGGAGTAGTAAGCACATGTGCTTGTTACATCCAATGAGTCTTTGGGTGTTAAAATGATTCAAATAAAGAAATGTACAGGAAAGATTCAGCCCATCTGTCAGTCTGTCTCTCAGTTGGTTTTTTTTCTAAGAACTGATCATCTGAACTGCTCCTGAGCAGCTTATGATCAGGGTTAAATCCACTCACAGACACTCAGAACTCCTCCTCCTTTATATTTTCAGGAAATGCTGAATAGACTGTTATCTTTCTCTGGAAACATTAACTTAAACTAACTCCAATCCTCACAGTAAAAAAGCACTAAGAAGTTTTACATTTTACAAGGATAATCTTCTTCCAAACATCAGTCTAACCAAAGTCATGAAAACACCAACAGGCTGAACAAGGGGAGGTTACGTTAATAAGTTTCAACAGGTGAACATCAAGTTTGCACCAGCAGATAGCAGCAGAGACCTTTAACTGATCCTCGTCATCGGAGCAGATAAATGTAATAATCCTCACAAAATACAATAGCCAGGTTTCAGTTCATTTACAGGTGAATAAGCACTCTCGAAAAACCAACACTGTTTTTCCCCTCATAATTAATACTCCATTTTGAAGCTCATAAACTAAAAATAAAACAAAAACAAACAAACTTTCAGACAAATGGTGTCATATTCAGACAAAAATCCTCCCTTTTGATCTTGAGGGTGCTTTGTTGTGGTTGTTTTTATCTCTAACCTCACTGGTATCTCTCTTTTTATGTAAACTCTCTTTTCTCTGTTATCTGTGTTGCTTGCAGGTCTGATCTCGGTTGTGTCTGTTATCTCTGTATTGTGTAAAAGTGTCCACAGAATCAAGATAAAGGCATTCAGGAAAAGAGAAAAAGATTTGACAGCAGGATTTGGTCCAGGGATAACTCGAACAGGATTTTCTGCTGCTCTATTTTTTTTTATTTTTTTATTTTTTGAGTGACTTGTTGTTGTTTTTAAGCATAATGAACTCTTTGAGAAATGGGAATAAAGTTTGATATATGCAGGTTCTTACATATTTTCTGTTGTTCTCCTTTTTCCTATATTTCTTTCTTTTTTTAACTTTTGTAAACAAACACAAACAGTCAACAAAGACCTTTTTCTATATCCTGTCATTGTGTCACCGATGACGTCAGACCCCTCCTCCTTCTCCTGGGGGGCGGTACCAGTCTCTCCCAGCTCCTGCCAATCAATTCATGACGTCATGTGTCCAGAGCGTTTCCGGTGCAGGAAGGCGGGGCCTCAGTGTTCCCGAGGGAGCGTCGGACAGGTGGGTCAAGTGAACGGAGGCCAACAGGTACTGACTTCCAAAAACGGGATAAAATCCTTCAAAATAAAAGCCCGAAGAAGATGACGGGCATTGACATGTTATTGTTGCTTAAAGTCAGTGTCAATTTCTTGTTTGAATTTCGTCAATTTTTTTGACCAGTCAGTACTAAATATGTCAAATATTGTAATTTAATTTTTCCTTTCCTTTTTTTTCATTTGTATTTTTTTCACATTTATTTCCTTAGATTTGTAGATCTACATATTTTTAATAAGGACGATTCTCTCATACTGTGAAGTTTTTAAAATCATCTTTAATGTGTGGTTTATCTTTTAAATAAGTTCATTTTGACTAACATTACTTAAATCAAATTGTTATGATTGTTACACGGATAAAGTCTTTGTTAATTTCAAATTTTGTGTGTACTGAAATAAAATGGGAAAAAACTTTGCAGGTTTCATAAACTGATTATCTGTCATTTTACAAATGTAACATATATAGATGTTTCAATATTTTGAGTTTTTTTCCCCACTCCGCATAATAAAGAGAAGCTATGAAAGGATATGTAAAATACAAACACAATGTGTATGATCTGTAAAATTAGATAATTTACTGCACATCGATGAATCGTACGTGATCAGTCCCAGAATTACATTTAAATCTTCAACAACAACAGCAACAACAACAACAACAACGACAACAACAACAACAATAATAATATTAATAATAATAATAATAATAGTAATAATAGTAATAATATTGATACAAGGCAGGGGAAGTTTATACATATTCCACATTACAGCAACAAAGGAAATTCAAAGTGCCTCACTGACATACAAATAGTCATTAAAAGGTTAGCAAGGACATTAAAAGAAAATAACTGAATTTCAATAAAAGGCCACTGTTTGCTTCAACCAAAGAATAAAATAATATAAAGCAATAAAATAAAATATAATTTCTAATCATAACAATAATGATAATAATAATAATAATAATAATAACAATAACAAAAATAGTAATAATAATAATAGCTCTTTTTATGTTCCCTTGATATTAAAGCATCTTTTAATTGTAAATTAAGTTCTGTTTGTTTTATTTGTTTGAACCTTAAGTTTTTAGTGTATCTTTTTTTTGGAAAACCTCTCTATAAATACACATCTTTGCTTTGAAGTTTATTGTGGATGCTGTTTGATACTGTAGTTTGTCGTTGGTTGGTGTATTTTTATCAGCTGTTTTATGTTGCTGAAGGTTTTATTGTGAATCTCGCGGGCACAGGAAGTGTGTGTGTGTTTCTGGAACTTGTCCTGGATGATCTGATCCGGATTCAGCCATATTCACACCGAGCAGCCACACCGGCAGACTCCCCAAACCCAACAAAAACCGCCTGAACCCGTCCGTTGCGAGTGTTCCCGGTTTGATCTGATATTATTATCAGACCCGAGTTTGTCCCGGTTTTACCGGACATGTTACCAAGCTGAGGGACCGGCGAGAGGACATGGATCCGCCGCGGACAGTCTGAGAGAGGCGACGGTCTGACCGACATCCCGAACCTGAGAGCAGAGTCCAGACTGACCGGTATCACGGACCGGTCCAAGCCCGCAGGCTGAACGGCTCCTGACGAGGCGAACTGACGGAAACCGGCGGAGACGCAGCAACACACCGACACCCGGACCGCTCAAAATGTCGGGAATGTTCTCCTGGAGCTAACGAGCTAGGCGCAGCTAGTAGGCTGCGCTCGGCCGGGCTCGGTAGGACTCGGCAGGAGTCGGAGCCTGGGCGGCGGGGATCTCTCGGACTGCTCAGCGGGGCTCGTGTCGGACTGTAACCGGGGTAAAGAGACTCGCACTGGGCAGGATGTCGGCCCAGGCCCGGCTGAAGCGGCTGGAGGAGCTGCTGCTGAAGCAGAAGGAGGCGGGCTGCCTGAGCGTGGAGGCTCTGCTCGACCTGCTGCTCTGCTTCTGCGCAGAGTTGTCCCAGACCCCGCTCCGTAGGGACAAGCACGTCCATGACTTCCTGGAGTGGGGTAAGAGCCTGAACCATGTCCCGGCCCTGTCCCAGGACATGGCATCAGCATTCAAAACACTAACAATCAACCACAGAAGGTTCCTGTAACCTTCAGTGATCACTTTGTGCCTAAGTGATGCCAGGAGATACACAGGGGGGTTCAGAGAGTTTTAAAAGATACTTAAAAGGTGCAGGGGGGCCAAGGGAGGGTTTAGGGATCTTTGAAAGGTTTCTGGAGCCCCAGGGAGGATGAGAGTCCTTAAAATGTCTAAAATAGGTCAAAGAAGAGAAGAAGAGTGCCAGGGTTCCTGTAGAGCTCCAGAGAAACTGAGGTTTGGAACAAACACTGAGATGAACCTGGAGCATCTTAAAGATGTTTTGGTTCCTTGAGAGGAGACTGAGGAAGGGTTATTGGTCATTTGGAGACTGATGAAGAAGTTCTGGGAGGTGATGATATTTCCACAGCTTATATTCAGGTGTGGTTTCCTGGGATCCTCCCTAAAGGTATTTGGATTCCAGGTTATCTTCCTAGTTTCCCCTGCCCTGATATGTTTACAGGGCTTTAATGAGGTCATTGAATCCAGATTTGAAGACTATAGCGTAAAAGATAAACTTATTTTCAGTCAACCTGGACCACAGTGCTGCTCAGTCAGAGTGGGCGGGGCTCATGACTTTGATTAACTTATGTGAGGAGACCCATTACAGAAGAGCTGCATGTTCAAACAGCCAGACTGTTACCAAACACACAATGTAGAATTTAATTTATTACCAGTGTTGACTACCAGCTGCTCACATGAGTTTAAGGCTGTGATTGCTGCCAGTGTTAGCTTTGGCTACACCATTAGAGGAAACCACGCACCAAACTTCACAGGGCTTCTTTAGGGATGCTGACCCACTTCCAGGTGCTCTCCGAAGTTTTACAGAGCACAATAAGGATCTTCAGGCTCTTATCAGGGTGTCAGGTGTCGGAAAGCCTTTGATCAATATATCAATCAGATTTTCCCTTGAGTGGTTGCATCAGGACAGACTTCACTGCAGCTCCACATTCTGACTCGCAGTGGCCCACTTTGTCCTGGTTCGGTCTGACCCTTTTAAACCGGTCTGTCCTGGTTTCAGCTGGTCTGATTCTCCCCGGACTGATCATGTAGATATCTGTGAGTGAGTCCTCTTGTTTCTAGACTTGGATGGATTACGATAATAAGGTCTGATGCTGATGTTTTTTCCTTCATCACGATTCACTCTCTTGGATTCGGAGCTTTTAACTGTTGGTCGGGATGATGTTACACTCCCACACTGCTGGCATTTTCTTTCCCCATCAAAGCAAACCAGAGTCTGTCCATCACGTGACTTTTTCAGCCCTATAAACCCCCCTTTCTGAATCAGCAGTCAGGTATACCATGTTGTTAACTTTAAACATGCGTGATAAGACAAAAACAAGTCTTGATAAGGCAAAGATAGACATTAGAACACAGAGCATTTTCAGCTGATTGGCTGATTTCTATCCACAATGTAACTATTATCTGATAAAGACGTCTGGTCTAAACATGGCAGCATCCTTTAATTGTGAAATGAATGATGGATGTAAGTTCTACCCATCTATGTTTCACCTGTGAGACGCCTTTGTCTTTTGACCTTTCTTCACATGTAAAACACAAAGTGTCAGCTCTGTCAGTTGTCAAATCACAGCAACTGAGACGCTGTCAGCTCACAGCCAATCACAGGAAGAACTTATCACATTCAGAATGTGCTTAACTGACAACCAGAGAGAAAAATAACAAAAAGATCAGTCAGTTGTTGTTTTGTAAAGCCTCAAATCACAGGAAGTGTTATCTCAAGATGCTTTACAAGAACATTAGCAGGTTATATTATAAACAAAGACCCAACAATCAGAAGGAGAAGAAAAGGAGTCTTATCTCATCTTAAACCCCTATGAGTAGATCAGTTTGCAGCTTTTAGGAGATAATAACGACATGGAAAACTTCCCACCAGCAGAACCAGACTCATGTTAGACAAACATCTACTGAGATTGTTTTTAGTTTGGGGAGAGAGATAGTGCTGCAGAACAAGAGAGATGGACTGAGTTTAAAAATTGGTGTTGTAGCAGCTGATGGTTGTGAGACTAGTATAGCTGTAGTTGCTGGAGTCTGGTAGGTCCACAGCTGCAGGCCATCACTGTGAAACTATCCAAAGGGAACCTATGAAAAATGGAGTTTGAGGTTTCCAGGAAAGATCTGTGGTCAGTAACTCTAACATCCCCCCAGCAGTCTAAGCTGATAGCAGCTTAACTAAGAGCTGGTCCAGGCCAGAGCCAGCTCTGACTCTAAGCTTCATCAAAAAAGGAAAGTTTTGATCCAAATCTCATAATTACATTGTGTCTGCTTCCCGAATCTTGGTTGGTGGATGATTTCAAAGGAGTGGAGCCTGATAACTGAAGGCTCCACCTCCCATACTACTTTTAGAGACAGCTGCTCAAGATAATGGTGCATTACCATTTTGAGCTTTGTAGTTGAGACGAAAGATTTTTGGGCGCCAGTGTAGAGAAGCTAACGCCATGGATGATGAAGATGGTGGTGATGATGATGATGATGATCAGCGCAGTCTCAGCTCATCTCATTGATCTTGGTGTGTGTGTGACCCAGATAAGATTAATGAATAAAAGATGAGGAGCAGTCTGCAGGGTCCTAGAGTCTCCTTCCCCCCATTACTTTAATACAGTCATATTGGAATATGATGATGGAGTGTTGAAGTGTGTCGGTGTATGCTCAGTGTAACAGCTGGATGTTCACTCTTTGATCCGTATGATCGGGAAGCTGAGGTTTCCACTCTTTGAAACATCCTCTAAGTGAGTGAGTGGGTGAGAGTGTGAAGGTTGATATGAGCCATTGATGGGTGTCAGGTTATTATTAGATAGTAATTGTATCCCTTTATTAAACGCATTTAATACTGCAAAACACAAGTCGCCTGTTTTCAAAAAGGTTTTTACCCAGAAACAAGTGTCACATACAATAATAGAAGTGAGTGATAGCCACATTCAAGTTTGTGATTATTCATTATTTACATTTTTGTTGTGCATTAAGTTACAGAGTAACACAACTATACCAACATCATATCTGTGTAATAATAAGAATAGTATCATTCATGTGTGATAGCTTTTGCGTTGAGTCCATTTTTTAGATGCGTTCATCAGATCTTTTTCAGATGCAGTACTTGAGAAGTGAGACACAAGCTCATTAGCGGCCATCAGAAAAGTGTGTGTAGACTCCTAGATCTGAGAATATTTAGACAACATCACAGTCAAAGGTTGTTTGTGTTGTCTTGGCTGAAACCACTCACATGACTCTTCGAATGAATCTGATGGATGAGGAAAAACATATGGAATAAAACCTGTTATGGAAAAGGTGCCAATGGGAAAAAGTTTTGCCTTCAGATTGCAAACATAATTGAGGCAGAGGTTATTTTTAATGAGTATCAGTAGATGAAGAACAGACCTGGTGTGCCAAGACCTGTGCTGTCACAATAACTTTTCAACTTCAATACAGATACCAAGTTCTGTAACCCCTTATTGAAACAATACTTGAAATAGAAATGATACTGCTTTAGTACGCCACATAACCTGTGGGCAACTGATTTCTTTACTCATTGACTTTATTCATTCATTCATTTAAAGGGACAGGCACATTCATGTGTATTTCAGTAAAGCATCCATATAAATATGCCAGAGCTAGCCATAAAGCTAAATTTCATCTATAGTCACTGGCAGTGATAGAAAGACAGATAGAAACAGCCTCAGAATAAAAAAAAACACAATAAGTTACAATGACGTCACCTAGATACAGTGCAAAAAAGCATTTAAAGTGGTAATAAGAGATAAAGTGCTACTCCTGTCGTTATACCACACAAAAGGTTGCCTCCAGTTATTTGCTCCAACATTCAAGTAACCTATATCACAAAATCAGAACAACACACATCTTATAAATTCATCATATTAAGAAAATCTGTCTCATTGAACTATATAAAAAAGTATATTCAGTGTCAAAATTACAGTAGAATAATATCAAGCATCTCCATTTCCCCAGTGAAACCGTTCACCAGCACGGTGAAGGACCTGCGGCTCCACAGAGATGACTTTGAGATGCTGAAGGTGATTGGACGGGGAGCTTTTGGAGAGGTAAGACTGCCTGTTCCTTTTCCTTCTCCTCTTTGTACATCTCTTCATCCTCCTTTTCAGCTTCCTCTTCTTCCTCCCACTCCTGTCTGTGTTGTGAAGAGTGAGTCACATTTAAGGCAGTTGTCCCCTGGTTATGATAAAAACACTGAAATGCTCTCATGCTGTGAAGGGTGGAGTTTACTAAATATTGTTCCCACCTGGTGACATCATCACAAAGGTTTTGTGGGTAATGAAGTCTACCATGCTTGCGGTCTGTAACTTTTCACTCTAGCAGCAGTTTGATCAGATTCTCTCTGAGCTCTGGTGTCTGTGTGTATGTCTATGTGTGTACATTGTACACATACCAGAGGAAAGGTGTGTCAGCACCACACCTGCCTGTTGCCTGAGGATATAAACACACACAGGGTGATGTATGTGTGTTTGTGAGGACAGTTGTCTCTCTGGTCCTCACAAACACATAGATACACGTTAAATACACACAAACACACTTGGAGACAACCAATCAGATCAGCTGTCAGAGTGTGTGTGTGACGGGGTGTGATTTCAGGTGTGTCCCTGCACCACAACAGTCTGACAGGTTATTGGAACCAACTCAGGTTTGCTCCTGTTAGCAAATCAAATCCCTGCTCTGCACACGCTGAGTGAACTCTACCTGAGGCAGAGTGATCAGAGCGTTTGTATCCCCCACCTGTCAGTGTTAATGTCTCTCACCCCTCTCTTTCTCACTTTGACGTTGTAATAATCTCTCACTCCACTCTTTCTTAAGCACTGTTGATGTCTCTCTCTCTCCTGCTCGCTCTCCCTCTTTCTGTCAGTGTTAATGTCTCTCTATCGCTCCTTGATAGTGTTAATACCTCTCAACCTTCTCTCTTTCTTTGAGTGTTAATGTGGCTCACCCTCCTCTCTTTTTGACAGCTCTCTCTCTCTTGACTGTTTCAATGTCCCTCACCCCTCTCACTCTCCCTGACACTCAGTGCATTTACGTCCAGCTAAGGCTTTGGACTAAAGTTTCTACCCAGTCGTTTTTTTTTTTTATTTCAGAACAGAAATAGTATTTGTACTGTAACAGTGCTTTCGGTCCCACCCCAAAATTTGCAGTCTTGAACCAACAAATTTTGTCCCTGAACTGGTTAATATTGTTCCATGTCAGCCACAGCTGGCAGGTGTAACACTAGCTGTTATTTCTCACAACCAAGATAAATTTGCCTTTGACCCATTTCATATCAGAATGGAGTACAAATGTATTTCTACAGCCTAATCCAATAATTTACCATTAAAATTAATGAGAAAACCCCTTCACTGCAATCGTTTATTGTTGTTTTTTCTGACATTTTTAGTGTACTACATGAAAAAAACGACACTGACTTTGATGAACTTTATTATATCAACTGGTTCCATGTAAATGTAATGAGCTAGTTGAAAGAATAATTTCAAGTTTAACATAGTTGACCTTAAAATAATTGCTTTCAACCAACCTACTACAGTTACATTGTGCTAGTTTACATACCGTAGAACACCAAATAACTGCCAAGTCCCAATTAACTACTGAGTGTAGCAGTGCATTTTGACAGATGAAAGCCTGTCCCAAATAAATGCTGGGAGTAATTTTTTAAGAAATACAAAGAAGATGTTGCCTTGGACTCCACATTTTGACTTTGCAGGTCTCAGTTGCCTCTACGAGCAAATTTCAGCCAAGAGGAAGTACATGATCATGAAACAGTAAACAAACACCATGGTACATACATATATAAAAGCATAAAGAGCTACAGCTGATGAGCTACATAAGTGCATGTGAATTAACCGAGTGTTAATAGGTCATACACACACACACACCCTCATCTTGAATGCTTGAATGTCTCTTACCCTGCTCTATGTCCATCAGAATTAATGTCTCTTGCCCTCTGTTTGCTTCAGTGTTCATGTGCTTTGCTTCTTTTTCTTTCAGGTTGCTGTGGTGAAGATGAAGCAAACAGAGAGAGTTTTTGCTATGAAGATCCTCAATAAATGGGAGATGCTTAAAAGGGCTGAGGTGAGTCTGTTGTTTAGTCACAGAAAGTTTTAGGTTTAGGCCTGGTTTGGTCCTGGTCTGGTCTTAGGTTTATGTCTTAAAGCTGAAGTGTTTTTAAAATGTGTGTCCTGTGCACAGACGGCGTGTTTCAGAGAAGAACGGGACGTTCTGGTGAAAGGAGACAGTCAGTGGATCACGAATTTGCACTACGCTTTCCAAGATGACAACTACCTGGTCAGTACTGAAAAGTCTCTGACATAACTCTGTAGTGGAAATCACTGCATGGGAGATAAAAATCATGTCCTGCAAGCAGTTTGTCTCTGAAACCACAAATTACAACTGTACTATGCAAAGAGGAAACTTCACATAGGGTGTGTTTGTTTTATTGCAGCACCTGATGATGGATTAAGTGACACTACTTATAATCGTGTGTGTGTGTGTATGTGTGTGCGTGTGCTACTGCAGTACCTGGTGATGGATTACTATGTGGGTGGTGACCTGCTGACTCTGCTCAGTAAATTCGAGGATCGTCTCCCAGAGGACATGTCCAAGTTCTACGTGGCTGAAATGGTGTTAGCCATCCACTCCATCCACCAGCAGAACTACATACACAGGTACTGGTTACACGGGCTACGCTGCTCATACTATATCATACTGTTTTAGAGTTATGTG
The DNA here is from genome assembly GCA_008086565.1 of Thalassoma bifasciatum. Lineage (NCBI taxonomy): Eukaryota > Metazoa > Chordata > Actinopteri > Labriformes > Labridae > Thalassoma > Thalassoma bifasciatum. The sequence goes on from RPOG01001506.1 coordinate 25,284, forward strand.
TCAGTGATTGTCTTCTGATGGTTACCAATTAAAATGGTCATAGTTTTTACTGAAACATCAGCCAAACATCTGTGGCTGCCAGATGTTGAATCGTGTTTTCTGTGCCCAACATCAGTTGATATTAATTGCTGAAATTCTGAAACCATGGTTGAACTCCAGTGTATCATCAAACTCATAACGGTGCTACTGTCTAATCCTAAAATAAAAAATCTTCATTACAGTGATCTGTTTGGTACAGTTATCTGTCTGACGTGGCCTCGTAGAATCTTGGTGGGTGTGTTGTAGCTGTTCGCATCATGTCAAGGTGATGACCTCAGCTCCACCTCTTAATCTGTTTTTAGATTAGCAGGAAGTTAGCTGTAGTCACAACTACCAGTACGACCACCTCCATCTTTGAGCAGTATAACACCTCTCAGAAACCAACCAGTGACATCATTGGGACCACAGATGGGTTTATGAAGGATATGAGTGATTCTGGTCAAACTTGTGACTGCCATGATGTGTAGACCTGTGACTTGGCTACAAACACAAAGCATGACAAAGTAACTTGAGGTTTTGTGTGTGTCAGAGGAAGTGTTCTCTTCCTGGCAGCAGTGTCCTCTGGGAAATGTAGTTATTTCCTGTCCAGCCAGCCTGGCTTCCTGTGCTGATACTGGCCAATACTGCCCCACCCCATTCCAGTTTACACCCGCTCACACATTCAGACTGTTCTAACTGAGACTCCCAATGACTCCCACTAAACAGAGAACACAGTTGACCTGCATCAGGACTTTAATCTCTAGATGATAAACATGGGTCAGAGGATATGTCACTTCTTCTCCTCTGTCCTGTGTGACAATCACGGTAGAAGAAGAAGCTGTGTGTCGTTTTAGCTCCATGGCTAACTCTCAGCAGCTCTGACCTGGATTTGCCTCGCCTCCATCAGTCTGACCTGTTTCCTGTTTTAGTCTGTGCGCTTTGTGGGGTGGCCACGTTGCCCTCCTGTGGCTTAGCAGCAGCTCTCACTGCTCTACCTGGATCATTTACAGATGTCTCCTGCTGCTGTAGTGATGTTTTTAAGTATGATTAATCGGAGTGTTTCTCTGTGTGTTGGTGTGTCACAGGGACATCAAACCAGACAACGTGCTGCTTGATGTAAATGGACACATTCGCCTGGCTGACTTTGGGTCCTGTCTGCGCATGATGGAGGACGGCACGGTACTTCGCACTTTGGAGTTGCACTAGTTTGATATTAGTGTGCTGATTTAATCCACTGAATGTCTTTTATGAATTTAAAGCTCGGTTCTGATGATTCATCCTGTTTTCTCTCTGTGCCGCTTGTTGTTGTTTTCTCTGGGATCTTCATAACATCTAGGTGCAGTCCTCAGTGGCGGTAGGGACCCCAGACTACATCTCCCCAGAGATCCTGCAGGCGATGGAAGATGGAATGGGTCGCTATGGGCCGGAGTGTGACTGGTGGTCTCTGGGGGTCTGCATGTACGAGATGCTGTACGGAGAAACCCCGTTCTACGCTGAGTCTCTGGTGGAAACCTATGGGAAGATCATGAACCATGAGGTCAGAACTGACTCTTGGATCCTGGATCCAATTACAGATTTATGTCAGGGTGTTTCTTCTGTTTGTGAATCAGTTTAATTATACATATAAAAATAAAGCAGATCATTAAAGACATCAGCCATTTCTGTCTCCAGACTCTCACTGTCCTACTTCACATCTAAATTTGTCCCCATCCCTAGCGACAAGCAGACACTGTCTATCTCTTGGTGCCTGTCTGTCTCTCCCTCTCTTTCTCCTTTTTTCACTCTCACTATCTCCGTCTGTATTTTCCTTTGAGTTTATCAATCCTGATCCTCACTTTTTTTTTTACTCTGTGGTTGTCTCCAGGATCGTTTCCAGTTCCCGTCTCATGTGACAGATGTGTCTGAGGACGCCAAAGACCTCATCCAGCGTCTCCTCTGCTCCAGGGATCGCCGACTAGGTCTGAAAGGCATCTCTGACTTCAAGAGTCACCCATTCTTCAGCGGTATAGACTGGGAGAACATCCGGTCAGCTGAGGCGCCGTACATCCCTGATGTGTCTTCACCCACCGACACGTCAAACTTCGATGTGGATGATGATGTGCTAAAGAACCCGGTGAGGAAACATCCAAGATAAGAAGTCCTCTAAAGTCATTGGTCCTGTTTCAGGTCCTTCCTTCAAACATTTGAAAACATAAAGTCAAGTGTAACAAGTCGTGTCATTTTTATCCCACAGGATATCAGTCCTCCAGTGTCTCACACTGGTTTCACTGGTCAGCACCTCCCTTTTGTGGGCTTCACCTACACCACTGAAAGCTGCTTCTCTGACCGCGGCTCTATCAGAGGGGCGGGGCTGAGCCAGGAGGAAGAAGGTGGAGGAGGAGGAGGGGGGCAGGAGGTGGAGGCGTTTGAGCGGAGGATCCGCCGACTGGAGCAGGAGAAACAGGAGCTGAATCGCAAACTACAGGGTGAGAATCCTCAAAGTACTACATCTTAAAGAACTAATGTACTGAGTGCAGTATTCATGACCTGTGACCTCTGTGTGTAGAGTCCACTCAGGCCCTGCAGGCTCCGACTCGAGGAGGAACTCTGAGCCGAGACAAAGAGATCAAGAAACTGAACGAAGAGATCGAACGTTTGAAGAAGAAGCTGGCAGGTCAGAGTACAACAAGTGCTGGTTATTTATAGCAGCTTGTCACCATTTTTAATTCTTTGTCATATCCAGTGGTTTGGGTCTTTCATGTGAATAAGCCCTCCTCCTCCTTTTTTATAGACTCTGATAGACTGGAGCATCAACTGGAGGAGGCTGTCACTCTCAGACAAGACTTTGAGAGTTCTGCCACCAAACTGAAGACCCTGGAGAAGCAGGTGAAGACTCTGAGACAGGAGAAGGAGGAGGTCCACAAGGTGAGCCAAAGACACCACACTGTCCTCACGTCCAGGTTTTCAAATGGGTTTAGCCTGAAATCGGGTGCCAGAAAATGGGACTACACAACTTGCCCACAGGGGGAGCCAAATCTGCACTAATGGGTCTGATTAGGATCAAAACTTGAGGAGATAACTTGATCTAATCTGACTTCATGGTTCCTTTCTTTTTATTTCAAACAATATGAACTTTGAGGTTTGATCCAGTCAGCTTACTCAAGTCTACTTTCAATTGTCTTAAACATTTCTTTAGATTAGATCTAAGTATCTTATCTCTGAACCTGAGTGTTGATTTTTGTCCCCTGAGCAGCAGCTTGCTGACTCTCTGGAGCGCCTGCGCTCTCAAACGAAAGAGCTGAAGGAGGCTCACTCCCAGAGGAAGATGGCCCTGCAGGAGTTCTCTGAGCTTTCGGAGAGGATGGCAGACCTGAGGTCGTCCAAGCAGCGTCTGTCCCGTCAGCTGAGGGACAAAGAGGAGGAGATGGAAGCCCTGCTGCAGAAGATGGATACCATGAAACAGGAGATCCGTAAGACTGAGAAGAACCGTAAAGAGGTTAGAGACTCAAATCCCTGATAGACTATGATATACACTAAACTGTTGTTAAATTTCAACATCTGATCATGAGGAATGGAGGAATCTGTCAGGAAAAAGGGCTGAGCTTCAAGAATAAAAGCATATGTGTGTGTTTCTGCCTTGTCAGCTTGAGGCTCAGCTGGATGACGCAAAGGCCGAGGCGTCGAAGGAGAAGAAGCTGAGGGAGCACAGTGAGGGTTACTCCAAACAGCTGGAGCTGGAGCTGGAGAGCCTGAAGGTCAGAAGTCACTCTCACACACACAAACACACACACACGTCTGGTTAAAACTCAGAGATTCAGAGGGTTGTCATGATGTTTCTGGTTCCAGTCCCAGCAGGGTCGTGGAGCAGCAGCAGCAGCAGGGGGGGTGGAGTCACAACAGGAGCTGACCCGCCTGAAGGCGGAGCTGGATAAGAAGGTCCTCTATTATGAGGAAGAGCTGCTGCAGAGAGACTCCACCCACTCCTCAGAGATCAAAAACCTGCGTAAAGACCTGCACGAGTCTGAGGGGGCCCAGCTCGCTGCCAACAAGGAGTTGCTGCAGCTCCGAGACCGGCTGGACAAGGACAAGAGGGACAGGTGAGTCCTGAACAAGATCCATATTTAGTAAACACCAGATATTGAAAAGAGAGCAAAACATGCAGATGTGTGAAGGCCCGGTTTTCTGTGAGTCCTGATCCAGGTCTTTGTTTGTACCTACAGGCAGGTGGAAATGGAAGAAGCTGTGGTAGAGCTGAAGCAAAAACATGAACGAGAAAAAAACCTGCTGACGGAGGAAAACCGCAAACTGACAGCTGAAACTGACAGGGTGAGACACACAAAGGTTTTCTTTTGGAAAGACATGTTTACCTGCTGCTTTGTCCGCACATGCTCAGTAATAACTATCTCTCCAGCTGTGCTCCTTCGTGGACAGACTGACGGCTCAGAATCGTCAGCTGGAGGACGATCTCCAGGACGTTTCCTCCAAGAAGGAGAGTGTTGCCCACTGGGAGGCTCAGATTGCTGAGATCATCCAATGGTGAGTCCTCACTCTGATCATGTCTCATCATGACTCTGTGACACCAGGCGGCGCCGTGTCAGTGTTAACATCTGTGTGTTTGTGCGTGTGTGTGTGCAGGGTGAGTGATGAGAAAGATGCTCGTGGTTACCTTCAGGCTCTGGCCACCAAGATGACGGAGGAGCTGGAGACACTGAGGAGCTCAAGTTTAGGACCAAGACCAATGGTAACACACACACACACACTCACACACATCTGTTTGTCGTATTTGTGTTTGTATTTCTGTAGTTGTGTTGTAGTAGTATTAGTACAAGTGTGTGTTTGTCTGTGTCTGTGTGTGTGTGTGTGGGATGTTTCTTTCTGCCGTCTCAGCCTGAGTCTGGACTGGCCACACCCCCTAAGAAGCCGTGGCCTCCTATTGGTGGAGACAGGAGGGTGAGTGTATCGGTCACTGCTTCCAGCCAACCAGAATTCATTTCCTCATTGTTTGGGATCTAAGAAGCTTGCATGGCTATTGGCTGGTGTGTGTATGTGTGTATGCTATACAGAATAAACACACAATGAGTCCTGCAGGGAAGTCCAGCTTACTTGGCTGGTTTTGGTGGTCCAGCAGCAGGTTTTGGGGTTGCTTTGGATCCTTCTGTTGATGGAAGTCCTTAAAGTACAGAGTTTTGGGGTAATGAGGTTTGTTCAGGTTGATTTCGTCCCAAAATTAGAGGAGAATTTTTTGAGTCCATGAGTTATTTTTTCAGCAGCCTCAGCAGAGGCTTAGGAAGAGGTTTTCAAGTCTACACAGAGGTACCCACACCCAAGGAGTGATCCAGAGGTCTTTATGGAGAATTATTAGGGTCCTCTTCTGTTACAGTCTCAGAAACCATTTGAGATTTGCAGAGATCCTTCAAATTTCCCAGACCCTTGTGTGAAGCAATGTCAGAGACGTCTTACCTCTAGGGATCCATCGGGGCCGATGAGGATGCTGTGTGCAGGGTTTGTGTACATCCTTGAAAAGTCCTAAACGGAACAAGTGTATGTGTCATATTTTTGGTAGAAAACATCTTTTTTCATCAGACCAGTCTAGAAAAATGACTTTTTTTTTTTTAAGTTATTTTTTTGGCCTTTGTGCCTTTAATGGATAGGGGAGGACAGTGGATAGCGTCGGAAAGGGGAGAGAGAGTGGGGAGTGACATGCGGGAAATGGGCCACAGGTCGGATTCGAACCCGGGCCGCCCGCTCGAGGGCGAGGGCAGCCATATCCACTAGGCCATCCGCGCCCCAGAAAAATGACTACTTTTAAGTTATTTAAAGACAAAAATAATGTCTTAATTGCTTGTACGTCAAAAAACAATCTGGCAATGGGGTAAGAAAAAAGTTAATTGTATTAGGATATTATTCTAATTTCAAGAAACTTGACAAGTGAATTCTTGCAATCTCGTTGGCAGATTTTTTCTATTAATTACAAGCAAAGCAGACATAATCTTTTTCCTTTTAACATCTTAAAATAAGTCGTTTCTGGGCTCGTCAGTTTAATGTGGCTCACATCAAGTATAATCAAAAAATTTTACTAAAAATCTTGTTGAGATTCAGAGAGGCTTCTTTCTTACTAGCTGCTAATATAAGTTATCTCCATGCTAGTTAACCAATGTGCAACTATTGGTAAGTGCAAGTTTATTGAGGGTTGGCTGGACGTTGTCTGTTTGGATTGTAATGACAGCAGGATTCCTCAACCGTCGCCTTTATTGATGATGTTTTTGGTTTGCAATTTTATGCATGGTGGCATTAAAAAGGCCTTAAAAAGTCTTACATTTGAGTCGCTAAACCTGCAGGTACCCTATGTGTGTTAATGAGCAGCTCTGATTGACTAAATTCTCACTTCATGGTTTGGGGTGCTTTGAGACAGTGAGTCTAAAGATCCCGTCAGAACACAGTCTAAAACGTAATAAATCTGGAGTGATTTTTTTCATGAAGTGTCACAGCTCGCTGTCTCAAAGCACCAAACTGATCTGTGTTGTTGCCTGAAACAGGCTGGGCAATGAGGAACAGGTGTTTTTGTGATGTATTTATCAATCCTAACTGCTCCCTCCTCACCTCTGGCCCCACCCTCTCAGGACCCACTGTGGAAAGTGCGGCGCAGTCAGAAGCTGGACATGTCAGTCCGTCTGGAGCTGCAGTCAGCTCTGGATGCAGAGATTAGAGCTAAGCAGCTGCTGCAAGAGGAGCTGAGGAAGATGAAGGCTGCTAACATCAGCCTGGAGAGGTCAGAGGTCACACTTTTACACCCACCCTCTCACACACACCTGTTTGTGTATCTGTCTACCTGCTCATCCACCTGGCTGCTTCTGTGTGTGCAGTAAGCTGAAGGAGTCTGAGGAGAGGAGCAGGGAGATGGGGGACCAGATGGAGGGACTGAAGAAAGAAATGGAGGAAAGTCGCACCCGCTCCGACAGAGGTGAGAACAGAAACCCCAGAATCATTGCCTGCTCTCCCGCATCAGAGCTCAGTCACATGACCCTTGGTTGACACACTTCTGTCCTTGTGCAGGTCTGAAGCTCCCTGACTTCCAGGACTCCATCTTTGAGTACTTCAACACATCTCCTCTGGCTCCAGACCTCACCTTCAGAGTGAGTTACCTTTTTGTCTGCTTGTTTCTCTTTCTTTTCTTTTTTATTTTTAGTGTTTCCAGGCAACACAACATCTCTGGTGTTTACTGAAATACACTAATATTAGGTCACATGATTGATGATGTCACTCTGGTGTATGTATGTTTGTTCTTCTCTCTAACATGGAGGCGTCAGTTTGCTCCGCCTCCTCGCTGCTTGCTCTATGGGAAGACGTAAGTTCTTCAGCTGGGTTACCCACAGTCCCCTGCATACCACCATCCATACCCACAGTTCTCTCGCAGCAGCTAACTGGAAGATCTAACCTCAGTTTTAACATTAGCTCTGTCCTAACTGTAGCCTGTTAGTATAGCTAAATATGACATAGAGTGCACCGCACAAGCATTAATTTTTTTGGTTTCAAAGTATTTTTCTCTACCTTTAGACTGGTTGGTTTGTTGTAATTTAAAGGCCTTGTGAGGACTTAAAAAGTGATCTTGAAGTAGTCTAACTTAATGTAGATACAGTGGTTCATAACCCACAATTTGAAACAAGATTAACAGTTCCGAAATTTCTTGAATCAATTTTGTAGTTATTGCAGATATTGGAATGAGACTGGCAAAAAAGAACAAGAAAACAGAAGACAGGGAAACAGGCGAGTTTGGCAGTAGAGCCTGGAGCATGGGCTAAAGGCTAAAACACAGGCTAAGCTGTTTGTGATAATGTTCATTTGAACCCACATGCAGCCGTTATACTGCAGTGGTTTGTTCAAACTTGAGAATCCTTCATTAAGATGAAGAGCCCGGTTACCTTTTATCTACTTGGTGAGGTTGGAGTTGGTAGATGAGCACTGGTAGGACATAATTAGGATTCACTAACGTTACACATCACAGACATGAATCAGAGCACTGAGCTGTGAGTAGCACTGAATGTAGCCGGCAACAAAACTACAAGACAAACTGAATCTACAAAGTTTGCTTGATCACAGCCAAAGGTGCCACACTGTAACCATCCCCAAACGGGAGACCTCACTTTGCCTTTAAATTTCTGCTTTAACAACTGGTGAGTAAGTCACTGCAGACATCTTGCCCACGCAGGAGGCCCCACTATTGGAAGCACCTCCCTCCTAATGAGGTTCCCTCACTGTGAAACTCCTCCACCTTACAGGCTCCACCCTTGTTGCATTTGTTTATTTGTTTGATGTTTGGTGTTTTCAGACTTCCCTCCAGCTGTATCCAGGTCAAACTGCTACTGTAGTATTATACACTGAAGCACTTTAGTACTATAGTTCTTTAGCAGCATTGACAAGCAGAGTAATCACATTCAGTCCCCAAAACTATGTTGGTAAGACTGTTAACTGAGCACATAGTAGGAGTAGGAGAAAACGTAGCAAGGTAAATCTGACCCTTGCTCAGGTTTCCCTCAGGTGAGTGTCAGGCATCAGATCTGTGACTGTATCATCTCCTACTCTACATATATTTGATTACATGTGTTTGTCCTACCAGTGGTTTATTATAATTGATCTATGTTAATATCATTGTCTGAAAATCAGTATATTGAGTCTCATATATGTAGAGTACTGACATGTGGTGTTGTGTTTTTTACTGATCTGTATATTTTTGAGTGTAGAAGATTTTGTTATCTCCCCTTGTGTACGTGTGTGTTTCTGAAACATGTCTGACCTGCTGTCGTCATGTGAATGCCCTTCTGTCACAGTTATTTGTTCTCCTGACATCACCTGAACGCAGCACAGCTCAGGAAACCCTTCACAGGATGATCACATAAATCAGTGTTTGCTGTCAGATTATTGATTTCCTTTGCCTCTTTCCTCCACCTGTAGACCGCAGACATTGACTCCACCCCCCACAAGTCAGACGCCGTACCTCCCTCGCCCTCCACCACTTCTGAACATGAGGTCTGTCACAAATTTGTAACATTATTCTCGTCTTACTGGAATCCTACATGTTTCCCTTTAACCTGAACATCAGCATGTTTTCTGTCAACAGGAAGTGAAAGTAGCATCAATCCCAACAAGCCCCTCCCCACCCTACCAGAGCTCCGCCCTGTCCACACCAAAGGTACGCTTCAGTGTCCCAGGTTTTCCCCAGAGATGTGATGTGATGTGTGTGTGCCTGAGCGAAAGTAATCACCGGTTGTCATCTCATTTATTTCCAGCCAAAAGCTCACCAGCTGAGCATCAAAACCTTCTCCAGCCCCACCCAGTGCACCCACTGCTCCTCCCTGATGGTTGGCCTCATCCGACAGGGATATGCCTGCGAAGGTACCAATATGTTATTATGTGCCAGCTGCTATTACGCTCACATTTATTACCTGTGAAAGTAACATATCAGTGCTCTGTTTAACTCTTTCTTTAAGTGATTTCTTGGGAGAAACAGTCACTAAATATCGTCAAACATACTTGTGTCATCAGTACAGACTTTTGAAATCAGACCTCACGTGTCCCTCAATTGTCTCTTGATACCAGATGATAATGGGTCAGTTTTCTGCAGTGTTACATGCATAAACATCAGCAAACTCTCCTTGGTATTCAATGAAAATGTTCTCCATTGAGGGGCGATAAAGGGAAAATATGTAAAGAGCTTTTGTAGGCAGGATCTGGAATTATATCAGCTTTTTTTTCCTTGATGTCTTCAAAACTATTTTGATCTGCAGGCTACATTTTTAACCCTGAATATTTCTTATTTTGCGTTATTCACATTTTTTGATTTTTAATCTACTCCTCTAGTCCTCTGATGTTTTTGTACTCTGGATGCTCATTTAGCTCATTTTCACATCACAATGTATTCATTCATTAAAACACGTCAGCTATAAGAGTTCTTGAGTTTCTGCAGAATGTACGGAACTTTAGCTTTATGTATATACAAGTAGCCCATCCACAGTCCAATGTAGTCTTGTGATACCTTACTAAATATACGTTGGTTTTATTTGTGCACTTGAAAAAAAATTCAAATGTACACTTGATTAAGGACATAACACATTTCAGTGCCATAAGATGAAGCGTGGAGACTAAAGAGGGCTAGCCACAGCAAAATGCTAATGAAGCACCAACCTATCAAAGCAGAGTGAGCAACCTGGTCAAGGATTGAGTTCAACCTGCTTGTTTTTATCTCCTGTAGTGTGCTCCTTCATCTGCCACGTTTCCTGCAAAGACCACGCACCCCTGATCTGTCCAATCCCAGCAGAGCAGGCCAAGAGGCCGCAAGGCATCGACGTCCAGAGAGGCATCGGCACTGCCTACAAGGGCTACGTCAGGGTGAGTGAAGAGCAGGGGTAAAGCACGGAAACTTCACTTACAAAGTATTTGTACCACAGTCCTTCATTCCTCTCCTAATTCTTCTTCAGATCCCAAAGCCCAGTGGTGTGAAGAAGGGTTGGCAGCGAGCATACGCTGTGGTCTCTGACTGCAAACTGTTCCTATATGATATTCCTGAGGGAAAGTCAACACAGCCAGGTGTGGTGGCCAGTCTGGTCCTGGATCTCAGGTAACTGTTTCATTTTCATTTTGTCAAAGAGAGCCACAAGAGAAGTGTGAGGATTGTGGGTGCCAGCAGTTTTTATAGGGACCTGAAAGTGTGATCAGTATTAAAAAAATCATGGAGATTTTTAAAAAATGTCATGGATTAAGGAAAAGCAGAAATGTTTATTGAGGTTTCAGGAAAAAAAATAATGCAGTCTTGTTAAGGTATCAGAGCCATATCATAGAAATAATCAACCAAACATAAATGTCCTCACATTTTTTCTGCTGTTTCCTTGACCTGTTTCTGTTACCTTTCACAGTTATCGCTTATAAAAATATTTTCCCTTCAATATTTCAGAGACGAGGATTTCTCCGTGAGTTCTGTCCTGGCATCTGACGTCATCCACGCCACCAGGAAGGACATCCCCTGCATCTTCAGGGTAAGACACCCCACTACCTCACCCCATTCACTCTCTGACCTTTGACCTCCCTTTTTCTGACACGTATCGTCCTGTGTGATCAGGTGACTTCCGCACAGCTGGTGTCCCAGCTCTCCTCTGTGTCCCTGCTGGTGCTGGCAGAAAGCGACGTGGAGAAGAGGAAGTGGGTCAGGATCTTGGAGAGTCTGCAGACCATTCTGACCAAAAACCTGCTCCGGAACCGACAGGTCCATGTCCTGCATGAGGCCTACGACGCCTCCATGCCGTACATCAAGACCACGCTGTCTGCTGCTGTGCTCGGTCAGTAGTTGTACTTTGTACAGTGTAATATGCTGCTGCTGACAGACTGTTTCAACATATTTTCATGTTTATAAATATAAAGTTAGTCAAGAGTTTGTTTGACATCTGTCTGCAGATCGAGAGAGGATAGTTCTGGGAACTGAAGATGGATTGTATGTGGTGGAGGTCACCAGAGATGGTGAGACACCTTTTCAAAACATGCACATACGAACATGCCCCTGATGGTTTCTGACCTGTGTCTCTGCCTTTCTTTCTAGTCATCGTGCGAGCAGCAGACAGTAAAAGGGTTTATCAAATAGATTTGATTCCAAAAGAGAAGATGATCGCTCTGCTATGCGGTCGAAATCGTCACGTTCACCTCCAATCCTGGGGGATTCTGGAGGGGGCTGAGTCCTCTTTTGACTCCAAGTTGGCAGAAACCAAAGGCTGCCAGGCTCTGACTACAGGAGTGCTCCGGCCTGGGGGCCCTGCCTGCCTGCTGGCTGGTGTCAAACGACAGGTCAGACACCTGAAGACTCGCCTGAAAACTATTCATCTGATTCTGGATTTGGTTCTAAGAGTTTCTGATTTTCTTTCCAGGTTTTGTGCTACGAGATCACTCGAGCCAAGCCCAACCATAAGAAGCTGTGGGAAGTGCAGGCTCCAGGCCAGGTGCAGTGGTTGGGGATGGTGAGGGAGCGGATCTGTGTCGGGTATCCTTCGGGTTTTGCCCTGCTTGCTCTGCAGGGGGAGTCGTCCCCTATCAGTCTGGTGAATCCTGCAGACCCGTCCCTGGCTTTTCTATCCCAGCAGTCCCTGGATGCCCTACATGCCCTGGAGGTGGGATCCACTGAGCTGCTCCTCTGCTTCAGTCAGCTGGGCATCTACGTGGATGGACAGGGCCGCCGGTCCAGGACCCAGGAGCTGATGTGGCCTGCAACCCCGTTGGCATGCTGTATGTACATAGTTTTACATGCAGTTCATGAAGTACATTCATGGTTTAATACACAGCAGTACTGTTAGAAGAGTAAATGTTGATGCCACTAGTTGTTATCGGGTGTTTTCTGTTAGCAGCAGTTTGTAATCTGTAATTAACATTAACATTATCATCTTTCTCTCTTCCTCTAGGCTCTAATTCTTCTCACTTGACCGTCTACAGCGAGTACGGAGCCGACGTCTTTGACATCCACACAATGGAGTGGGTCCAGACCATCTCCCTCCGCAAGGTAACCAATCACTGCTCCAAATCAACTACCTGCAGATTGGCAAACAGTTAATTAATGTGAATCAAAGAGCCAATCACAGCTCAGAAAACAACTCTGGATGAGCTAATATTGTGCGTTTGTCTCTTCAGATTAGACCTCTGAACATTGAGGGAACACTAAACCTGCTGAGCTCTGAACCTCCTCGGCTGCTTTACTTCAGCAACAGCTCTTCAGGTAAGAACTGACCCACAGGACACTCTCGCCTACTGTGTCGAAACATTCAGTCTCTCTTACCCTGTTTTAACCTCCCTGTTGATCCATCTGTCTTCAGAGGGGAGTCTCACCATCCCAGAGACCTCAGATCACAGCAAGAAGTTGATGGTTCGAACCCGCAGTAAGAGAAAGTTCCTGTTCAAGGTTCCTGAGGAGGAGCGGCTACAGCAGAGGAGGTGACCCCTCAAAATAAAACACAGTATTAGTAAACACTTAGTATTTATTAATGTCATTATTGTTTTATCTTTTTGATGTGAATCAAGCTTCATGTTAAAATACTCTGTGATCGGTTAGCTATAAATCGACGTTTATGTATTATTAACATGTTAAAATGTGTAATTAATGTGATTGAAACTTTTTAAGTGTTATTGTGTAATTAATGTTATTCATGTGTGAAACATGATTACTGGGTTATTAACATTGTATCAAAGATGACAATTCAATTAATGTGATTAATCAATGTGTTATTAATGTCATGACATGAATTGTTATAACTTTGTAATTAAGTACTGAAATTACTGTGGTTATCAAGGAGTTAACAGATTATGAATTGTTAGTAATATGGTATTGACATGTTTTTGTTGAGACATAAATATGAAATATCCAATGTGTAATTAATGTGTTATTCACATGATTTTTGCTTATGTTTTCAGAGAGATGCTGAGGGACCCCGAGCTCCGCTCTAAGATGATCTCTAACCCGACAAACTTTAACCACGTGGCTCACATGGGACCAGGAGACGGCATGCAGGTCCTCATGGACCTTCCTCTAGTAAGTCCTCCTCCTCCTCCTCCTCACTGCTCCTCCTGCCGGCATGTTCTTCCTCACCTCCTCCCCCAGCTTGGTTCATCACACTGACTCCTCCTCTCTTCTCTCCTCCTCCTCTTCCTCCCCTGTCTCACCTTCCTCACCCCTCCTCCTCCTGACATTTAGGTTGGTGATGTCACTTCCTTCACTCCTTCCCCTTCCCCCTCCCCTTCCTCTTCCTCCTCCCGTCACACCCTCATCTCTCCCCCCTTAAACTTTGAGCACGTCTATCATATGACCTCGGCATCGGCCGGCGCCTTCTTGCAGAAAGACGCCTCCTCTTCCTCCTCCCAGCAGAGCCTCCTGCAGCCCTCCTCCTCCTCCTCCTCTCCCTCCACCTCCTCTCTGGGAAGGGTAGGCCAGTTTCTCTCTATCTCCCCAGCCTGCTTCCACTGCACCCTGACCCCTGAGCTCCTCCCCCTGTCCGTCAACTGTGGTTTCCTGGGCATCAATGTTCACAACACCTGTCAACTCCTGTTTATTGACTGAAGAGTAAATTTAATGATCAACTCAGGTGTTATCTGCTCTAAATTGTGCAATACCTGTGCTTTAAAACTCCAGTCTTTAAGTTTGACTCAGGTGTATCAATAATGATGATCCTCAGTTGATATCCACCTGCAAACAAAAATCAAACAGGTGAAAAAGTGAAATCCAGCTTCATCCATCCTCCTGTCCTCACCCTTTGCTCTGCTACTAATCGGGTGAATTTTGCTTATTCTCTTCACCTGTGGTCTCAAGTCCCACCCTCTGTGCTGCGTCAGAAAACTGGGAGTCATTTTGACGACATGGTGATTGTCCTTTAATCTGTTAGGATGAGCTGAGGTTTAACGCACAGACAGCAGGGGGGGCTGGTGTAGCTCTGATAGTAGTGTGGTCCACAGTCCTCCTCCCTCTCAAACAGTCCCTTCAAAATAAAACTGAAAGCCCAAATTTGATTAGAATATGTAGAAACAGAGAGCAGGACTACAAAACCACCACAGGATGGCGCTGAACACACATCACTGTGAGCTTGTTACTTATGTGTGTGTGTGTGTGTATGTTTGTGTATCTCCACAGAGTGTGATCCCTTCCTCTCAGGAGGAATCCATTAAAGACAAGCCCCGCCCACTGTCCAGTATCTCCCGGCAACAGAGAAGCAAGACTGAGAGGCACATAACTCGAACGGCATCTGGTATACAAATTCACACACACAAACACACACATTCACACTCAACACTGTGTATAAATGTGTATAAGTGTACTGTGATCATTCTGTCTCATACAAAGTATTGTTTGCTGTGATGTCATTTGCAACTTTTGTTTTTATTGGTTCAGATTTTGGAGGAGGAGCTTCATCTCGTAGTATCTCTGATCAAGACCAGGATCTGGACCGAGAGGTAACACAATCACAAAATCGCAAAAACATGCACTGAGATGACATTAATTCACACACAAAACTTAAGTTAATTGATGACATTGAGTATTCAACAACGAATCTCTCCTTTTTCTCTCCACCACCCAGCCGGACTCGGATTCGACGAAACACTCAACCCCCTCCAACAGCTCAAACCCCAGCAGCCCCCCAAGTCCGAACTCGCCCCACCGCAGCCAGCTCACCCTGGATGGTCTGGATATGGAGCCCTAAGGCCCCGCTCCCGCTCTGAGGCCACACAGCTGAAGAGGACGGGCTTAATTAACCAATCAAGCTGCAGGCTGAGAGTTTAGATTTTACTTGATGATTTTATTGTTGTGGGGTGAGTCTGTGCTTCCTGCTGCTTTTATATTTGTTGGATTTTACCTGCTGGGAAGCTGTGACCCTGGTTTAAACCCCCGCCCCTGCTGATGGCTGCTGTGTATTTGACTTTTAGTCGGATTGGCTCTAAGGGACCAATCACCTTCATCTTTTTAATAACTTCCTCTTAAGCTTCAGCGGACAGTTGGCTGCTAGGCTAACTGTGGCTAACTTCCTGGCAGACAGGAAGTCTCATTCTAATGGACAAACACTGACGGACAGGAGGTCTCACCCTGATGGACATTACACTGACAGAGGGGAGGTCTCATTCTGATGGAAAAACACTGTATGAATTAATTTTAAGTTTTGTTAAAGTTGCACATTATCATCATCATTGTTGTTATTGTTGTTGTAGGAGAAAAAAATAATTTTTGATTTGTGTCAGTGATGATATTTCCGGTTGCATCCTCTGAACCCACCCAGGTGAGGGGTAAGGGGGCACACCTGAACACTACTGCTTTGTTTCTTCCAGAATCACCTGTTAAAGAATCTTTGTAACTATGACATATGTTAGCAGCCAAACAGAAACCAATAAAAGACTCTGAAGAGGGCTTGAGAGTATGTCTGTGTGTGTGTGAGGAAGCACACTCGGACATAAGCGGAGAGAAGTTTCACCTTTTTATTCAATAATCATTAGTTTTACTTTTATTTTTTAATTCTTGGAGGTTAAAGTAAACATCAGGATGTGCAGGGTGGGGTTGAGTTGTGAGCGCCCTCAGAGGACTGATGTTTTTGTCATGTTTTATTCAGTCCTCAGGTCAGACATCAGGCACTTTTAATAATTCATATCTCCCTCAGTTGTGTCTGACAGGTGAATGAATAATTAATGAGAGGAAGTGGCCTGTCTGTTGACACTGAAAGCCATCCAATCAGAAGATGTGCATGATTGCAAAGAGACAGCAGAGCCAATTAGAAAGCAGAATGAATCAGGTCAAAAATCAAAACAACTTTTCTTAGGGGCCATAATCCCAGCATGAACTCTCCTGAGGAAGTCTCGCTGTGCCTCAGCTTCCTGTTAGTCAGTGAATCATAAAACCCGCATCCTGTTTCTCACAGGCAAGAAACAGAACAGGTGTTTCACACTGAAGTGTTTCATCGATGGAAAGTTTTGACATTTACCAGGAGTTTATTGAGAGCTGCCTCACCTTTTGTGTTTGGGGACTTTTGTCGTGGAAATAGAACGTGGAAATCACGACAGAAAAATTGTCTAATAAAGCAAGCAAAGTCAAGCCAGTTCATCATATCAAGACTTTCTTTGAGTAAACTGCCCCCACAAAACCTTAAGATCTTGTAATCCTGAGAGACTCTGTGTGATGAAGGTGGGGATTATCTGTCTCTGTTAAGGTTGGAGTGTCTGCTTCACTGAACATGCTCACAACAAAGAAGGGCCTCACTTCTTCTGCACAAAAAAAGGAAATAGACCGCACTTATGTAACAATCATGAAAATACAGGCGGACCAGGCTGACTATACACCTACTCTGTGATGACAAAAACCTAATCAGCAACTTCTGCAGGAAGCAATGATTCTGACTCAATATTTGCGAAACCGACTGTGTTGCATGTTTTCCATGAACATAAGCAGTGAAAAAAGTTCGTTTTTGTTTTTTTTTCAAAGTATCAAAAACTATGAAACAAAAAGCTGTTCTTGAACTTCTGTGAATTTGTTTACCAAAGAAACTATCTTTCAATTGCTCAAAAAAAGCACTTAAGCTACAAAAAACAATGTTAAAAAGATTTTTTTTTTCCTCTTGTCCTGCTCAGAGCCTTCATTCCAGCACACATGCCAATTTATGCCATCGAATGGACTCTAACACAGCAGCACTAACAAGAAAAGACATTTAAGAATAAAAAATATATTCAAGAAAATTATCTACTTTTAGCATCTGAGTCTCAAAAGTAATTGAAATGGAGCACGAAGACTAAAATTTCTAAGGAGCCAACATGCTCCTTCTTGGGAGCTTATGCAATTTTACAACCACCACATTTTAAATTTGACTGAAGATATGTTTGTATGATTTGTTGCTCTAGCTTGTCTGAGCCAGTGGCAGTGCATAGATGTAAAACAGAAGATGCCCCAGGATAGAGCCATGGGGAACGCCAAGTGTAAATTTTTGTCTGCTTTGATGTGAAGCAACCTTAACGAAGAAGTTGCTGTTCACACATTATCACTGCAAAGTTTACACCACTGGATTATTTATTGATGAGAATAATCCTTTATTGTGTACAGCCTCTCGTGCAGGCTTATGGAATACTCTTACTTTCCATTACTGTATTTATCTTCAAACATACAGGGTGCAATGAACAAGAAAACAGAAATAATTTTGTAAAAAATTTATTCAAATGACATTCTACTTTATTTACAGCAGTAACACATTTCTACAGGTTCCTGTTTGCAGTTTTTGATTCTCTAACAAACTTAGACCGCAGTACTTTTGATCAGATAGACATTGAGGAGGTTTTAAAATAGAGCTGGTCAGGGAGGACTGCTGCTGTTTGAAGTGTAAAAAGTTTGAAGTGAGACTTCCTGTTTCTCACTAGACCTGTCAAACGAGAATGCTTACCTCATTTGACCATCAGCGTGCAAACAGCACGTTGGCAGCGTGAAAGCTACAGTATACACAAATACTACACAAGCATCATGGTAAGGTTAGAATCCTGTAAATATGTACAAAACATACAGGTATAATAAAAACATCAGGATGTTAATGCTATGTTGAAAACATGTAAACAGCAAAAAATGTATTACAAACATCTGTTACATTATTGTACACATGATAGCATCATTCAGTCATTATATTAACAATGTGGTATCATTTGCAGCATGTTTTCAGCTATTCTATCCAAAAAAAGTATCCAAAAGTATAACTCAAAATAAATTTGGGTCTACGCTGGCATGGCACTTTAAAGTGGTTTTGAGGAGAGTCCGTTTGAAGTGAATTGCAGCAACGCCTCTGGCTGGGAAACTCAAACTATTGTGATTAAATGACAAATGTAATTGTTTTGAAAGATGAATGGAGATCAAATCTTACTTTTTATGCTACTTTTCTTAACTCAAGACAACTTTTTACCAAATACAATGCGACAAAGTATCACATCTATGAACAGTTACGCAGCGCTTTTGTTCGAAACTCGACAACAAGCAAACTTTGTGAGTGTGTAGCATAGTTTAGTAGCCAGCTACATTTAGCATTACTCATCCTGGTGCTCTGAAACTTATCGGTACCATGTAAGGTTAGCTATTATGTCCTGCCAGTGCTCATCTACCAAGCAGAGCAAATGTAACGCTACTCTTTAATTTATTGATGGACTCTCAGCCTTTAGTTTGTATTTTAGCCTTTAGTTCGTGTTTTAGCTTATAGCCCATGCTCTGTCACTCTCCTGTTTAGCTTCCTTCTGCCCTTCTGTGCCTTTTCTATCATACACTCCAGCTCCTGTTTCAACAATTGATACCATATAAATCACAGAAATAGTCCTTTTAAGCAAGCGCCCCCCAGAGGCTGTAGAACTTATCAACAATTGTCACTGGTTCAAATTGACCTTTTGCAGCATATCAGAATTTCTAGCCTCTCTGCTCAGACAGATCAGGAGGTAAGAACTGGTCCAGTTCAGCCCAGCAGAGCAAGTTTGTTGAGCTTATGCAGATTCCTTGGGTCTGTCGGTCTCAGACCCTGGCATCAGCTCTGAAGAGTTTCTGGTTGGCTGGATCTTGTTCTGGCTGCTGGATCCTCGCCTCAAGTGTGCTCGGTCACAAACCTGTATGAGGCTGCGGGCCAGTTCTTTGCGAATGTTTTCACTGGACAGGACGTAGAGGATGGGGTTGATGGCGCTATTGAATGTGGACAAAGCAAGTGAGATGGTGTAAGGTGTGTACAGGGTCTTCTCAAACAGACACTTGTCGTCCAGCTGGGGGTAGTGGAACATGATGGCCCGAACCAGCAGGATCAGGTGATACGGAGCAAAGCAGACCAGAAACAGCATCACCACAGCTACAGCCAGCCAGCGAATACGCTCCTTCTTCTTCTGCAGAAGCCCCGTGCTGCCCTGCACGTTCGACAGGATGGCACGGTTGGTCACCACCAGCACCAGCAGTGGCAGCAGGAAGCCCACAATGAAGCGAGCATAGTTAAAGCCTGTGATTTTGGCGCTGCTCTTACTTGGCTCAAAGCAGCGCCGGTCTCCTTGCCCAGTATCCCCCTCACTCATGGTAAAGACTGGAACGTGACCAAGAGCAACCAACAGTACAATAGACAAGGAGATGATGGAGGCGAGGCGCTGCTGCCGAATACCCTTGGACTCGAGGCTGTAGACGACAGCGACATAGCGGTCGCAAGAGATGCAGCAGAGGAGGAAGATGCTGATGTACATGTTGTTGAAGAAAATGTAGCCTGTTATTTTACAGACCACTGAGCTCCACGGCCAAACGTGACCTGCGTTTACATAGATCGCCCACAGTGGCAGTGTGCACAGGTAAGTGAGGTCACACACTGACAGGCTCAGCAGGTAAACGCCCAGAACGTTCTTTCTTATCACCTGCAAGATGGTGAGGTACAACGTCAGCATGTTGGCAGGAAGTCCCACAGCCAGCACAAAGCTGTACAGCAGCACCAACGGCAGGCGGCCATCCTCGTACGAAGGCTCGCATGGGAAACTTGTGTTGTTTGGGAGAGGGGAGGGGTCAATCTCAGGTGGCTCTTTCATGATGTCTACTGGAAAAGGGACAGAAATCACCAAACGTTAAAAATCACCACTGACTCATATATCAGCATTTCAACGTTATAACATGCACACTAAAATACTGTGAAATCTTTTAAGTCATCAGATTTTTATATGTGTCAGTTCTGACTGGAATCTGTCTTTTAATATGACCTATATTTCTGTCTTTAATTGTTGTAATTCTCCATGAGTCAGCAAAGTCCCCCTTACAATCTGTCACTATCAAATAAAAACCACAATGGAAATTAAATATGTTGTATGACCGACACGTCTGAAAACCAGATGTGTTTCTGATGATAACTCTGACTGAGTTTCAGATTTCCGTCTTACACTCAGCAAGTGCCCATCAACGATAACAGTCTGAGGAAGCCTCTCGAGCTTCAGGAGTTCCTTTTTTCTGTCTCTCATGGAGGAGGTGTGAAATGTTCAGTTGTTTGTGGTTTATTTTGAAACGTGAAACAAACAACAAGGACTTTTTAAAATGAAGCTAATCAAAATGAAAATGTCTGAAACATTTGGAAACAAACAAAAAAAAAAGTTAAAATGTTTTTTTTTGTTGTTTTTTTTTAAATCTTCCTCAAAACAAGTTAAACTTAAAACTGTGTCAAGAAATTGTTGGCAGAGAAGAGCTAGCAACTTTTTGGTCGGAGTAACCCCAATACTGAACTCTGCTGCTCGTCCCACAAATGCATGTGCTTTGCAAATCTGGCACCTTTTAAGAGAGAAATAAACACATTTCCCAATGCTATCAAATCCATTTTAAAGAAGCAGTTTTGAAAAATATAAATGATCAACCAGTCACAAATTTCTGTACTTTTTCTTCTAGATAAGTTAATTATTTTATCAAAGAAAGGCTCTGACGGCCTCATCTGTCTTATCAAACTAAATTGGAATTCATTATTTTTCAGTCTCTGTAAGTCATATGGTCAAGAAAGAGTTTGGGCTAAATCTGCCCTTTTTGTAAATACCTTGAAATAAAATTTGCTGTAAATAAGTGCGGCACAGATAATAACTGACCGTTAGACATATACTGCCCTCTGATTGGCTTGTTATCCTCTAACCTCAGTTTATCTCACAAGACATCCATTATTAACTATTTTTGCTTTATTCTAAACAGCTGCCAATCAGCTCTTCTGAATGATAATAGTGGGTGGGATTGTTAGTTAATTATTGATAATTGACCCATTTAGGAGAAAAGTGAATATGAATCACGTAAAAATAGAACACTGCTAAATATTATAGTTGGACTTGAAAACCCCCAAATTATACATAATGACCATGAATCTTCATACAGTGATTAAAATTCAAGACTAAATGTTTCCAAAATCGTTAGAGGTTTGCATGATTAACATTCCTGAATAAAAAAATCTAAGTGGATTCATGTTTTTCTAAAACACTCTCGATTATAACAAGTTTGTCTTTTTTAAGGAATATTTAATTTGAACAAAACTATTAGAAATAAGAGTATCACATCTTCATTCTAGTATCCAAACAGGTCAGGTTTAACCAGTCGTTAATTCATTTTAACTTTATTTAAATGTGTAAGATATTTTACAATTAAAAAAAAAATCAGAGCTCTCATATTTATCAATAACCTTGATAATATCAAAAAAGAACAACAAGAGTGCGGAAAATATGCACTGTAGAATTTTTAAATAAATGTATGTTGGACGATAATAATATGCCTGACTTCGTAAATTCGCGTGAAAATTTGTCATACATTTTCTTGTGATAAAGTTCCAATTAAGATTAAGATGTTTACACTGATTCTTTTTAGAAATAAAGAACAAGTATTTCACTAAATAACTCCACGCGGTTATTCGGGTTATCAGGCACTGATCCCAAAGCAAAAGCGGAAACATCATCGATATAAAATAACTGTCACTCTCTCAACAACCCGCACTGCCACACAGGTGAAGCACGTGTCACTTAAGTCACTCATATTGCTGTAAAACCGTAATGTTATTAGAAAGAGTTGTAATTTCACGGCAGTTATTATTATGAATAATAATACTTTTTTTTTTTAACAAAAACTGAGACATTATGGAGATACAATCAAACAAAAACTTACTTCTCTGCGCGCATCCTCACTCCACCTCCTCGTGCGCTCGGGCTCTAACTGAAACGTGCGCGTGAAGCGGAGGAGTTAAAGCAGCAGCGGGTCACGTGACTTTACAGCCACTGTAACGGAGCATGATTTATTTATCCACCATCTTTATTTAATCTTTTCATCATCATTTATTCACCAGACTGTTCCACAAAACAACCAGAGACAGAGTGGAACAACCAATCAGAAATCAGCAAACCAATAATCCACCCAATGAACATCTGACCATCAACACAGAACTAAAGGTAAGTTTCTGTAGCTTGAAAAACAAATATCTTACATTTTAATCTTATAACAAAAGATATTTTCGTTAGACTAACAAACTGTCAGATTCTCAGTCACACATTTGTATCACAACTATTATTTCACTTGTTTAATTTTGCAAAGGCCCCTTTGTTTTCCATCATATCTATTGTATTATTATTATTATTATTGTTGTTATTATTGTTGTTGTTGTTATAAAGATTGAATGTTTGGTTTTTATTGTCAAACCAACTCCTTGTTACAGCTATTGCCAACCTTTTCCAACTCAGGGGCCACTTTTGAATCTCAAAAATTTTTGGGTCCCTCCTTCAACCCCATAAATACAGAGGCCATTTCATGTGTTCTCAGAGCGTCTTTTACAAATGAACATTGAACAGAAAGGACTGGACTAAAAGCAGGAGAAACATTTTGGAAGCTCAACAATTAACACAGTACCTGTAACGTGTTTCCTCACCTTCAGTTTTACAGTTTTCAAGGTTTTTTGCATCTATTACTTGATTGATTTGTATACTTTTAAATAATTATGATCCCCACTACTTAATCATACTTTTTCAGAAATGATTTAGCGGCCCACTTGCAACATCCTAGCAACCCACCCACAGGTTGTGAATCACCGCCTCATTACATATGGCTTGGGTTTTTTGTGCTTTCTGAGAAAATGACTGAGGTCATGTTCTTAAGAAGGTGATGACATGTAGGACATACAAAGCTAATCACAGGACAAATTCAACTTACATATTAGCCAAGATTGAACCAGGTTTAAATCAAGCTGTAATGCACTCACATCAACCCTCCAATCTCATTTCCTCATCTCCTTCTACCCTTCTCCATCACCACCACCTGATAAAAGCTCCAGTTCAGTTTATGGTTCATATTTTATTCTATTTTTCACATTCGTATTTACAAAACACTTTCAAGGGATGTTTAAATTATGATTCATCGATGACTCAGCAGAAAAAGTAAGCTCCATCCACTCCGTGCGTTGAGGGGGCTGTTGTTAGACTTCCTCACTGCCATCATGATGGATATGAAACTTCCTGCTTCCTTTTAATAAAAGTCTTTGTATTTCAGTTCAGTTCTTCCACCTAATTTGCTGAAAGGTAAGAAGAAGAAAGGATCAGTACGGTCACATGATTGTAGTGATGTTTGTGAAGCCTGCTTCCTTTACCTGGTTGTTGAGCAGCTCGTTGATCTTTATCTCCTCCGCTGAGCCCCTGCCCACCTTCCCTCTGTATTCTAGCAACTGCTGACGGTCTTTCAGGTCCCGATACGTCTGATTGGAGCAGAGACGTGATGTCACAGATACACATCATTCATATAAACAGTGATTGATTATCCGATCTGAGAGCTTTATTTTGTTAAATGGGTGTTTTTGCTCACATTGATGACTATGTCATGACATTTATGTTTCTGAGCCAAACTGATCCTCAAGTCAGCATCATCAACCAGCGCCACGTAGTCCTTCAACACCTGGGACACAGGTTAAAGAATACCTGTGTGTTAAACATCTGTTTCATCTGTCAATCCATCAAACTACTCAGTCAGATGTTTGCCCCCTCACCTGTGTAGGAGCTAAGTTTTTCTGCAGAATGTCGACGACCCGTTGGAAGCTGAGAGGGGATTTCTTTCTGGTGAAGCCCAGCCAGTTCCTGCTGGTGAACAAAGCATCCACATCTGACCACGCCTTTAGCTTCGCACGCGCCGCCAGTGCTGTTACAAAGTATTGCTTCTCTGACACCTGAGGTCAAAGGTCAGTGTGTCAATGTTTGCTAGTGACACCAGGTTCGATGTTTACATACACCAGAAATAGGTCAGATGAAGTTTTCACATGTCAGCAACATAAGGGGTTTGTCATGAACCAAGATTGGAGGTTGAGCTAGCTCTGATCTTTCTAAACCCAGAGTGTTTGGCCCAACATTGCAAAATCCAAAATAACTATCTTCACAATTTCTCTTCCTGCAGCTGAGGAAGACTCTGAGCTAGCTTACTGACAGAAAGCGGATGTTAATCTTGCAGCATGGTGTACCTCTTAGGCTAATATTTACGCACAATAGTAGAGCAAGTCTCACCTTAAAGGTCTGGCGGATGTTTAGTGGACTACTGTAGGTTCCCTGAAACCAAAGAAACTGTGTTAAAACAAATGTAACCGCAGACCAGACTAACCAGTAAGTGGTTAAGTTTCTCTCAGACCGACCTCGGGCTCGTTATAGTGATAGAAACAGCAGTAGTAGAGTGTCGTGACCATCGGCATGTTGAGAATTGAAGCTCTTCTTGGAAACTTCTGAAAGATTTCTACCTTCCCTCCTTGTTCAGCCTGTCGATCAGTTGCCTGCCAAGAAGCATCGTAAAAAATGAATTTGAGACGAGATGAAAATAAATATAATCAGGGTTTAAATGAAGTCTAAAGTGAATAAGAGTACATAATTAAGATTGGATTAAACTAGAGTTAATAGGAGCTGAATTGAGATAGTTTAAACTGGATGACAATAGATTTCATTGGGCAAGAATCAGTTGAACCAGATTTAACTTGTTAAAATTAGGTGCGGACAGGGTTTAACCGGCTCTAACTATATCAAACTGGGTTTATTGGTTTTGATGGGATTTAGGCAGAATCAACTGAGTAAGAATAGAAGTTGGTGAAACTTCAAAATGGAATGAATAATATTAAAAAACTGAAATTTAAGCAAGTCATTACATCTTACTTGCTGTAAATTTGTCTTATTTTTCTTGATTTGAGCCATATTCACCAGACCCGTTGATAAAAATGTCTTGTTTCAAGATATTTACAGACAAAAACGAGGTGTAAATTGCTTGTAACAAGTCAAAAAGTCTGCCAATGGGATAAGAAAAATTCACTCCTCAAGTTTTTTGAAATTAGAAAGATGTCTTAATACAAGAATCTTTTTTTCTTATTCCATTAGCAGATTTTTTGACTTGTTATAAGCAATTCAGACCTTAAATCACTTGAAGCAAGACATTTTCCTTGACTTTTCAGTTGAGTGCGGCTTATATCAGGAATCAAACAATAATTTTGTGGTGTTGTAGTGTTGATTAAACTAAATGAAACTTTGTAGAACAAGATTAGATTGGTTTTAAGTGGATTCAATTTGCATAAACTGAGTTATAATGTAAGTTGTTGAAAGCATATTAAATTTGATTAAACTGGATTGAACTGGTTTCATCTAATTTAAAGCAATTTAATCTGGATTACAATGAAAGTTGTTGAATCAATATCAAACGGGATTAAATGAGATTATACTGGTTCAAACTGGATTAGAGAAGTTTAACCTCAGTTAGAATAAAAGTTGTTGAAACTACGTTGAACTGAATTGGACTGGTTTGAATTAAAGCAACAAACTGACTTTGAATAAAAGTTATTAAAACTATATTGAACCAGTTTGAACTGGATTTACTTGTTTGAACTCAGTTAAATCTGCTTAAACTGATTCAACTTCACAAAAAATCTCTTTGTATCTGAACAGTGCCAGACCTCAACAATGATCTGTCTCTCCAGCAGCGTGTAGTGATCCTGAACATGCGCTGAGTCCTCCACAGAGAATGGTAGACTGTCCACAAACACACAAACAATAAGGTAACAGTGATGTGCTTAGATAACTAGCAGTCATAATCACTCTTTGGTAATACATCTCAAAACAAAAAGGACTCACTCACCTGAGGCAGCTCTTCAGGAAGTCCCGCCTCTTGTTTTCATCAGAGATGCTCAGGTGTTCCTTGTACTGCAGCAGCTGTATCCGAAGACGAGCAGACAGGAGACGATGTAAACTTCCAGTCACTCTGAAGTGTAACATGATTACTATAACTGTGTACCAGTGTGTGTGTACAAGTGTGTGTTCTGTTATGTTTTTTTACGTACAGCCATGTCTTCTGTCCTTCCTAGTGATCTAGGGATGGAAAGAAGAAAAACTGTAAAAGTGAGCGAGCTGAGTCTTTAAGAGTACATAAGATGGAGGCACAGACCTGAGCAGCTCGAGCAGCAATCTCTGGTCTTTGGTCTCAATCAGGTAGTGGATCAGGTGTCTCAGGGCAGTTTGTCTAGACTCCAGCTCCCGAAACAAAACCTCTGGGAAAAAACAAAACAAAAATCAGGTTAAAGATCCAAAACCTCAACTTATCTAGGACCAGGTCCAAGATGTAAAGGATCATACTAACCCAGAATCAGGTGTGACTCACCTTTACAAAGAGTCCTCTTCAGAAAGATTAACACCTAAAACACACAAACACACACATACACACCTGTGTGTAAACATGTTGTTTATAAAGTTCGCAAATATCATTGATGCTTTAATTTAAGAGAAGTTACAGCAGTGATGACGTTTCCATCATGAGCGCTGACGGCGAAATCCAAGAGGAGAAGTTTATCTTGAAGAGAGCGAAACTTCTCCAGAGACACAACCTGAAAAACACGCAGAGCAGAAATACATAGAATAGAATAGAACAGAATATTCTTTGTTGATCCCCCATGGGGGAAATTTTCACGTCACAGCAGCTCACAACATTTCAAGTGCAAAAGATGCGACAATAAAATAGAATAAGAAAAAATGCTAGAAGAAAATGCTAAATTGCTAGAAATTAGCAATTTAGAAGAAGTACTAGGAATATAAAAATAAAAATAGCACTATTTACAGAGGGTAGAAAATTAACACTATTTACAAAGAATGATGATACACAAATGCACAAATTACACTATTTACAAGGAATGATGATATACAATCTGGAAATACAACAGAAAAAGAGCAAAGAAAAGTAGAAAAAGAGCAATGAAAAGTAACATGACCTAAAACACAAGCACACACACACACAGGAAACACATTTGAAAATACAGTAAGCACAAATACAAAACTTTATACAAGCAGCACAAATAGTCTCATACACAAACAGCTTCGGATGACAGACAGACAGATGTGTGTTACCTTTCCCTGCTGCATCCTGTGAACTGTTTCTTCAGGTGACCAATCGCCGACATAATCCTGACAATGAAGTAATACCCTGTAAGTTTATCTACAAATCAAAAATAAAAACTAACAATCTGTTTGTGATGAGATCATAAATCAGTGATGATGTCACCTTGTACTCAGATTTGGGTTTCCGTAGTTCCGGAGCGTAGAGCCTGACAGACGAGTCATTAAATGCTGAAACAAATTTAAAAAACATACCCTCACTGGCCGCCACTCTAAAACACGTCTTCATACAAACACACACCAATGCATTAAATATGAGAGGTAAACATTTCTATATTCAGACTCACAGTCTGTGAGGTTTTGGAGGTTTCCTCTTGTTTTTCCTGCAGAGAAAAAGATTCAGATTTCAGGCTTTGAACAGTAAAGAACGCCCGTCTTCTCATTCACCTGCCAACCTGTCTCACCTTTGAACAGCGAGCTCAGAGAATACCCTGAGTTGCTCTTGCTGAGTGAGGGCACTTCTGTGTTGATTTTGGGGAAGGACGGCTCTTTGTCTGCCCTCTGATTGGACGCCGCCGTCTCTTTGACTGACCAGGAGATGCCTGGGGAGACATCAGTGTTAAGCAGATCCTACAGCCAATCACAGCCCAAAATTCCACATAGGTGTTCTAAAGAAACAAAGAGGTCTTACTCCCAACAGGCTCCCCACTCCAGCTGACTTTCTCCACATCATCTTCATCATCGTCTTCCACAAGGCGGATGCTGTTCACCGCCCGTTTAGACTCTTTTAGCTGTAAACAACAGTCAAGTGACACCACAAAGCTGATACATACACATACGCACACACTGTCCGTGCCATTGACCAAATGAAATCAGAAGAATGCAGATGTGATGATCACATGTTGTTACAGGACTGATAGGCAGGCCCAGAGAATGAGGCACTCTGATGGTCTCTGAGGGTCTTACTCTGCTGAATTCGTCGTCTTCGTCATCAAAGGTGAAAGCTTTGAACTTAGAGCCGTGCCAGTAGTCTTCCTCATCAGCTCTACTCTTCGTCATCTGCACCCACACACACACACACACACACACACACACACACACACACATTGTCTGTTAGGTTGCAGCTGCTAACAGGCACTTTAAGAGCTTTGTTTTGATGATGCCATGCACCAAATGTGTATCGTGTGGAGCTGCTGTGGCTCAGAGGTTAAGTGAGCCATCACTTGATTCAGACTCCAGTAACCTTGAATATTTAAAAGATGATTCTGGGTGTGCCTGCCTGACAATTCCCCGACAAGGTGTTCCAGAGCTTTGGAGCCCGAACAGCAAAGGCTCAGTCACCTTTTATAACCAGTCTGCACTTGGGAACCACGAGTAGGGCCCTGCTGGAGTATTTCAGACTATGATCAGGCTCATGGAGATTAATTATATCGGTAATGTAAGCTGAAACCTGACCAATAAGGGTTTCAGAACAAGCAGTAAAATTTTTAAATCAACGCTAAAAATCAGAGGTAGCCAGGGCAGCAACAGCTGATGTGATGTGTTAATTTCTTATAGTGTGGGTTAAAAATTGGAGTCTGTGAAAATTAAGTTTGCCGATCCCAGGGAGAGTGTCCTCCTCAGTGCATTACAATAATCAAGTCTGGAAGAGATGAAAGCATGAATGACTTTTTTTTCCAGGTCTGCACAGAACAGGAAAGACTTGATTTCAGGAATCAGCATATGGTGAGGAGATATAGGAGAGGAGCCACAATGGACCTCTAGGGCACCAGGTAGTTTTTTTTTTTTTTTTTTTTGTATTTTTAAATCTTATGATAGACTCTCTGATAGCTACAATTTCAGGGCACTTAGTTTCAGATTACATCCAACAAAATTTGGAGCAGAAGAAGTGAAAGCTGTTGATCATGGAAAGAAGTAAAGGGGTGTAAAACCACAGTGGTCACTGTGTTCGTGGTTCAAAAGTAAGAATAAATGATCAAAAAGGCCAAAATAGTTGGAGTTGTGTGTGTGTGTGTGTGTGTGTGTGTGTGTGTGGTGGGGGTGTTAGTTGTGACTTTAAAAATAACTAGGTCTTTGAGCTTGTAAAATAATCTCGTGTTAGGTCTCACAATTCTGAATGCAGTTTTTTGTAGTCTGAAGATCAGAATACAGCTGTCATTAAAACCTGATATTATGCTTTAAGAATCTTAAAATCTAGTTAATCTAGTTCAGATCTGGCAGGTGCAGATGTTGTGGTTATCGATCAAAACTTGTCTCTACATCAGTTAAAGCGAAATATGAAGTGACAAAGAGTCTAACCTCGTTGTCGTAAACATAAATACCTAGATACACTTTGTGATAGTGTAAAGTTCGCGTTTAGGTACGCGTTTCTTTGTGTTTTGTCGACTTTGTTTGATTGTGTTTCTGTTTGCCTGACAGTAGAAATCCAGTTAGCATGCTAGCAGGAGACAGAAAACATCTGCATTAAAAACCGGAAACAGCTGTTTTCCCTTCACGTGCTCGAACATCAGCTTCTTAACACGAACTAAAATCTGTTTATCAGTCAAACTGTTTTCGTGTTCAATAAACTGAGAATTGATGATCGATCAGCTGATTTACCTTCACCTGCTCCTCCTCTTCCTCTTCTTCTTTCCTGACGGAAGCCGCTGAGCTTCCGGTAGCGCAGAGACTTCTGGGAGCTGTAGTCTATGGTAGTGAACCAGGGCTGTGATAAAAGAGGAACGACTCAAAATTCCTAACTATTTCTCTTCAACAAAATAAAAACAAAAGTGGTTTTAATTTATTATTATTATTAAATCGTCTGTAAAAACAACATTAAAAAAACCGCACTGTCATCATTTTAGATCTGTTTCATAGTTTAACTTCGGTAAAGAGTAAAATCTGGGATTTATACCTCATTCATATAGGACAGTGGTTCCCAACCTTTCCATCTCGGGACCCCCTTTTAAGTCTCAATTTTTTTTTGTGGCCCACCTCTGACCTGATAAATGTCAGGCCATATAAGTTATTTTCATATTTTTCTTTTTCTGGAAGAGATTTTAAGGTTTGTCACGTCTTGTACTTGAAGGAAAAACCATACAAAATAATAACAAGTATATTACAACATATTTAATATCCTTTCAAAGATAATACAGTTTTGATTTAAAGTTATTAATATTCTTTACATTTTTATTTATTTTTGTAATTACCATTTCCCCAT
Organism: Thalassoma bifasciatum; assembly: GCA_008086565.1. Lineage (NCBI taxonomy): Eukaryota > Metazoa > Chordata > Actinopteri > Labriformes > Labridae > Thalassoma > Thalassoma bifasciatum. The sequence goes on from RPOG01001506.1 coordinate 55,846, forward strand.
GGCTCCAAAGGGAAAAAATCTATATACTATATTGGAAATGATTTAGGGGCCCTCTTTTAATACCTTTGTGGCCCACCGGGGGGTCATGGCCCACAGGTTGGGAATCACTGATATAGGATATAAGGTGTGGGTAACATTTACAAGAAGATTAATTTGTTGTGACTTTTAATTTAGTTTAAATAAGTTTTAAAATTAAGTTTAGTTTATAATTTGGATGATAATCGTTATTTTCATATTCGGAGAGATTTTGAGGATTTATCTTATCATGCCTTATCTGAAGAGGATAAGACATGAGATAGAGGTAAAATCAAAAGGAAAAGAAAAGAAAAAAAGGGCCACAGGTTTGAAGAACACTGGCAAGCCTTTTCATGGGGTCTTATCCATCATATAGTCGTTTTTAAGGTATGTAACTAAAATGTATACGCATCCATCTCTGTACATACCAATGTTTTTGCAAATTTTTGCATGTGCGTGTATAAATATGCATAAAGACTTTAATAAAACATGATGTAATGTTGAATTTTAAAGGACCTTTCTAATAATCAATCCATTATCTGGTCAATCATTTTCGTTTTATTTTGAAATTCACTCCAGGAAGTAGTGTAATGACTCCAGCTGAAGATGGTTTAAAGTTTCAACTGAGCAGATGGAGAGAGAGAGGAGCAACACTTAGATAACTACAGAGAGTACTGCAGTATCAACAGCAGTATTCTCATAAAAATCTGAACTTTTTTCATGAGCACAAGTTTTAGTTTCATTACTAGTGGGGTTTTTTTGGTGGTAGTAACATTATTTGTAATATTCAAAGTAACATTAGTTATTGATATTAGTGATTGTAGTGTTGACACTGTCACTGTGTTGCTATAACTATCAATAGTTTTTCTCAGATGGCTAAATGGGGCGAAGGAGATCCTCGATGGATTGTTGAACAGAGAGCTGATGGGACAAACGTCAACAACTGGCACTGGTCTGAGTCTTTTTTTAAATTATTATTATCATTATAATTATTCTTATTAATTTTTGTTAGTTGTGGTATTGGGAGTGGAACAAGTAGAAGTCTTGGTAGTTCTCTTTAAGTTCTATTCCTCTTTTGCCAAAATTCAGATCTCATTTTTCTTATCTGTGTGTGTGTGTGTGTGTGAGAGAGAGAGAGAGAGAGAGAGAGAATGATATATGACCCTCCAGCTGGTTCAGCACAGGCACAAGTATTTTTAAACAGCCTGATAGGACAGGGTTGTGATGTCAGAGGTGGGCAGTACAACAGTTGGTTTTGGAAACCTGTTGATGAATCTCTCTCCTCTCTCTCTCTCTCCCTGTGTGTGTGTGTATTTCTCAGGACGGAGCGTGATGTCAGTGGCTGGTCATCAGAGTGTCTCCGTCAGCTGCTGTTGGGGGTGCAAGTGGAGGGTCCAGAGGGGAAGTGCCAGCTGACAGACATCGCCAAACTGGAAGGTGAAGCCTCCATCAACAACCGCAAAGGAAAACTCATTTTTTTCTATGAGTGGCAGGTCAAAGCAAACTGGCTGGGTGAGTAATGTTGTCACTGATGATTCCATTTTGTGTAGGGTGACCATATTCAATAGACCCAGCCCTAAAACCTAGCCCCTCAGATACTCAAAGAGAGGCAACAAAGTGACAAAGTGCTTTAATAACCCTTAACCCATTTATTTATAAATCTCCTTTTCTGTTTTAACATTTTTAGTCTTGATGCCCATTTTTGCCTGTGAAAATTGCAGGCAACAAAAATGGCTCTGTTGTGATATCTTCTTTTTTTTTTTGGCAGTCATTTTTTGTAAGTCAAAACTTTGGAGGAAAAGAAAGCTTTTTTTCCTCAAAATTTTGAATTCTCTCATTATTTTGGCTTTTAATCTTGAATTTTGACATTTTTTTCCTCATAATTTTGACCTTTATCTCAAACTATTGACTTTAAATTTTAGATGTAAACTTGTCATCACAAAACTCTGACTTTTTAGCTCAACATTTCAATTATTTTCTCAAAAATTTCAACTTTTATCTCAAATATTTGTCTTTTCGCATCCAAAATTTGACTTTTTATCTCAGATTTCGACTTACTATGGGCCAATTAAATGTTCTGCAATTGTGAAAAAAAAAAGGGGGGGGTAAAAGTGTATTTCCACTTCAGCATTTTCGTCTGAGAGCGCAGCTCATGGCAGTCAGAGCAAACCAGGACATTTTGGGTAATTTCAGTAAGTCCCCCTGGACATGATTTACCACCAAAAAGGACAAAATGTCTGGGCAAAAGAGGACGTTCAGTCACTCTAATTATGTTTGTATGTGTTTGCAGTGATGAAGGGCCAGAATCTTAGTGCTTCTCACCTTGGGGGATGTGGCCGGGGCAAAGAGAGCATGTTTCAGACTCAGAGTAGAATAAACTCTCATCTTGGTTCAAACCATCCTCACTCGGTGTAACTAATGCCTGAGCTGGTCTGTACTTCCTGTACCCTGTCTGCAGGAACGGCGAGCAATGGTCTGAAGTACAGAGGAACCGTGGAGGTAACCAACCTGTCAGACGAAAATGACATGGATGATCTCGATGTAAGGCTGGATAACAATATTTCCTCCATCATTGTGTTCATATTTTCACACTGATTGGTTGTTAATCTTACTGATGACAGATCTCAGCGTCTCTGAGCAAAGACCAGCCCAACACACCGCTCCTCGACCTCATGAGGAAGAAAGGGGTACAGGAAGTCCGGAGGGTTTTGGGAGAGTATGTCTGCCAACTCAAATCAGGTCTGTTACCCAGGATACAACATGACTAACCAAACGAAGCAATTCTTTTTTAGTAACTTGAGTGACTTTTAATCCCACAGAGTTCAGTCAGGGGATGATCCTGCCTACTGCCAACGGACCGAAAAACCCGACCCAACCCGCCAAAAAGACCCAAATCCAGACCAGTAAAACACAGGTGGACTTTGGTTCAACTGCTACATTCAGATAATCAGCTTTTTAGTTGACCTCTGACTCCCCCTACAGATTAGCTCCGCCCCCAGGTGCTCCTCTAGCCCCACCTCCTGTTCCAAAGGTGTCCGGATCTCAACCTGCAGCTTCAACTTAGAGGAAACATTTCGGACATCTGCTGATGAGCTCTACAAGACTTTCATCAACCAGGAGGTACCAGACCAAGGCTCAGAAAGGATTAACTTGACTGAAACCAGGATCAAATAGAACTGACACCAGAGAAATACCAACTGTAGTGATACAGCCTCCTGTTCCTGTCTGCAGTTTGTTCAGGTGTTCACCCGCTCGTCAGCAGAGGTGGATGGACGACGTGGTGGGAAGTTCAAGCTCTTGGATGGAAATGTCAGCGGGGAGTTCACACAGCTGGTGAGGTCACAGCTGCTCAACCAATCAGTGATAAGTTCTCACAATGACTCAGTTACCACATTATTGCTTATCTTTACAGGTACCTGATCAGAAAATTGAGATGAGGTGGCGGTTCAGGACGTGGCCGAGTGGTGAGTTTTCCACATGTAATGCATTCTAATGCAGGTGCAGCTGCATCCAGTAGCAGTCTGAATCCTAAGCATTGTTTGTGGTGACGCTTCAACAGAACATTATGCCACCATCAGTCTGGATCTGCTGGACCATGGAGACGAGACCGAGCTGAGGATGGAGTGTCGTGGAGTTCCCTCTGGGGAGGAGGACTCCACTAGAGAGGGCTGGACCCGATTCTACTTCCAGGCCATCAAGCAGACGTTTGGATACTAACTGACTGTGGAAGAGTGAACCCTGCAGCTCGTCTGACAGGCTGACTGAGAGGAAGGAGCCCCTCTAAGACAGATTTTCTCTGGTCCTGGGTTTCCTCTCTGAACTCGCTACAGAAACAGACAGGTTAGCTTAGCTGAGCATAAAGAATGAAAACTGTTGCTGTAAAAGTGAAAAAACTGCTAAGCTCAGTGCTGGCCCTATAAAGTCTGATGTGACTGAGTCAGTGTTTCAATGCAGGAGTCAACATGATCAGAACAAACATTTTCTATGATTGATGCCCTCAAAGATTTAGTATGAGGATCAGGTTTGGGAAGACTGACACTCAAATGATTAATAAAACTGATTGTTTCAACATATGTCTTTATTCTCCCAGCTTATCTTTTACCTTTCTTCATCTCATAATTTTTGAACACATTTCATTAGAAAGTAAAAACATCCAAACATTTGTGTTTTTCAGAACTTTCAAAGTGTTTTTTTGTTAAAATGCTTTTATATTTACAGGAATGTGAACTTTTATATTTACATTAAAACACAAAAACCAGATGTAAAAATACACAAAATCTACAGCTTTAAAAAACAAACAAACAAACAATAAAAGCACAAAAACAGTGCAAACAATTGGAGCATCTCAAGACAAACCAGAACTACTAATTAATAGGACGGTGAAATCTTAAGACATAGAGAAAACATTACAATTACACAACTTCAGTTTCAATAAAAACTTGAAAGCGTTTTAAAAAATCATTTCGTTTTACCTAATGATTGATAGCCAAAGCTGGTTTTTCATTTCTGTAACACTGATCCTTGACAGTCGGAGAGTTCATCGATTGATTGGTCAGTTAGAAAACTTCCTCCTCTTCACAACCGTAATCTGAAAAGACAAATCAGCATGTCAACAAATATTTCAATCTATTAGTTTCCTGTCTTTGTCAAGCCTTTCAAAGTAAAGGCTAAAAGTTGATCTAAAATTAGAAAACTTAAGTCTGGTCTGACCTCCCACCAGCTGCAGAGCAGAGACACATTCCTCCTCCGCTTCAACCTCCTCCTCTTCTTCCTCCTCCTCCTCCGCGAGTGTAACTGGGGCTGCAGGCGGGGTCGGCATCTTTTCTTGTTGAGAGTCAAAGGTCACTGTGGATGCAGCCTTTTTGGTGGTGTCTGGTGCCATGGTAACCTCCTCCTAACAGATGAAACCCAGTGAGTGTAAAGATGTTTGAATCAGGCCTCATCAGTTCCTCATCTGTGACAGACGTGTGAATGTGTCTGAATAAAAGAGGCTGGTTCAAGCAGAGATAACGGCACAAGAGCTCACCTTCTCAGCTACAGGATCAGACACTCGGCTGGTCTCCTGCTTGGCTGTTTTTTTCTTCTTTGGTGGGGAGGAAATGAGGAGGCGGACCCTGAAAAATAAACACAGCATTTTGTTTACTTTCAGTGAAACATAAAGAAAATTTGACAGACAACAGATCCAAGTGGGAACAGATTCAGCTTCTTTTTTCCTTCAAAAAAATCAGATTATTACTTCACTTATATGGGTTAAATCTAAATTATATACAGTATTAATTATGTGTAGCTCCTGTGGACTTTAGAAAGATTATAAATGTTTGCACCTCTTTCCCATGATGCTGGCACTAGCAGCTGAATCCCGGTTTGTATCACTGGTTTTTCTGCGGCGGCGGTTGAGTCGTTTGCGGGCATCAGTCGTCTCAGAGGGGGGTCTGCTTGGGCTGCTCCCCCCTCCACTTCCTGTCCCCCTGCTGTTCAGATCTCTCAGTACATCGTAGTTTATTTTACTGGAGATCTTCTTTTTCTCCAACATCCGCTCGATCGCCTCACCAGCCGACGACGCCTCCTGCTCCTTCTTTTTCTTCTTGGACTTCTTTGGCTGGAAAAAAAAATTGTAAAAATCTTTCTTTTTGTAATGCCTTAGATTTCAAGTTTTACAAGTACAGTTACAAACAAGTAACACAGATCCTGCACATCAGGGTGGAAGACCTTGTTCGTCAAAATGCACTCACCTTCTCTTTATAGGTTCCTTGTTCCTTCTCCTTCCTGATCCGCTCCTCTTTCTCTGAAACAGAAACACACTCCTCTGTTAATGTCAGAACAGATTTAATGATGATGATGAAGATGGAGATGAAGATGATGCTCCTCACCTTTTTGCTCCTGTAGGTACTCAGCATTTTGTTTCATCCACAAATCTGTCTTCACTTGGACCTCCTTCTCATTTAGGATGTACTGCAACACAAACCACATCCTGAACACACTTTTCAACAATAAGAGTAAAAGCATTCATCACTTTTCCAATCAGGTCATTACTGCAGCAGCTGATCTGTTATTTACCTTTTCAATCTCCTGATCATCAATGCCGTCCAGATCCAGCTCTCCACCTTCAGACTGTTCTTCTATAAAAGAAAAACAATCCTGTAAGCACCTGTCAGATGTAAGTGTGATGTCATACAGGTGTCTTCACACATACCATCAGCTTTGTCACTGTTCTCTGACTCATCAAAGGTCGGCTGAAGGCTGGCCGCTGTAGGCAGCTTCCCGAGGATAATGGCTAACGGGGCCCCCTGACGTTGATGAACAGCCTCATCCTTCTGAGGACCACCACCTTCATCACTGACAGTCTTGTTGCCCCGCCCCTCCTCTTCCTGGATCACCTGGCCCAGGAATTCTTGGGTCAGATGTTGGGCAGCAGCTTGGAGCTCATCCTCAACTTCTAGATCCTCTGGTTCAGACGCCAGTGACAAAACTTCAGAGTCCTCTGGATCTGGAATCCGAAAAGAAGTTGCAATGTTCTGTAGATTAGGGCTGGCTCAGGAACTGTACTAACCAAGAATCAGGGCTAACTTAGAGTCTATGATTTGGATTTAGGACTAATTAAAGATCAGTTGGTTCAACCTTAAAACTGATTCAGATTAGGGATAACTCAGGATTAAGACTAGACTGGTACAGACTGGCCTGAAAAAGATTCAGAGCTCACTGAATGCTTACTAAAGATTTGTTCTGATTTAGGGTCAGGAAAAGCTTAAGACCAAGGTGTACCATGAGCTGGGTTGACTTTTCATCAGGACTTAAGATCAGTACAGACTCAGGATCAGAACCAAGATCAAGACTGACTCAGATCATGCCCAATTCAGGTCAGAGTTATTATAGGCTCAGGACCAACTTAGGATCAGGTTTGATTAAGGATCATGATCAGGGCTTACAAATCAGGAGTACCTTAGAAATCCTTACCCACAATAAGGGTCTACCCAGGCCCAGAGACAGCACTGGCCTGGTATCAGAACTTACCCAGTTCCTTAGCGTAGGCAGCATAGATCCCTCTTAGTTTCGGTCGACTCTTTTCCAGCTCTGACTCAATCTCATCTTTGTAACAGCTGATCTCTCCTAAGAAACAGAGTGGATGGTTTTAGTTTTCATTTACAATGCTCAATCATCCTCAGGATCCAAAATGATCCATCAGATCACTCAGAGATGTTCTGGATTTGGGGGCAGAGAAGCTCACTGACCTTCAACATCATCCAGCTTTTTTGCCAGCTCCTGTTCCAGCTGCAGATGAACAAAACAGAGATATGATTAAATTACCGAGACATAAAATTTACATTAGATAGCAATTAAGATATAAGCCATTTTGTGCTTGGGTGGTTTACCTGCTGCATCTTGGCTTTGGTTTGAGCAGCAGTGAAGGAGGGTGGATCACATTCCTGCTCAAGGTCAACTCTCATGAACTCATCGATAGTTAGCTGACTGGTGGGCGTGTCCTCAAACTCTGTTAACCTGCAGGGGGGAAGAGGGGGTGAGATGAGGGCCTATCAGAATCAGTCCACATTATGCAACATTTTTATTTATCAGGTCTTATATAACTTACAGATCACTATAAACCACTTGTAGCATAATTTACTAATTCAGAGTTACTGTGGCACACGTGGAATATACTCTGGATGGTATAAGGTAAGAAGGGCAGAACTTGTGTAGAGAATATGAAATGTGGATTATTACAGTGCATAGCTGTGATCTAGAGTTGTTTGTTGTGCCCTGCTGTAATCTGGTAAGGATCTTTCCTATGACCCCATCTGATATAAATATAATCTGACCTTTTCCTCAGCGTGGTCTGGCACACTTTCACCACACTGATCACATCCTTCACTGTGCGGCGAAACTTGTGCATCCGAGCAGCGACCAAGAGAGCTAAGGTTAAGGCGGAAGAGTAGGAAGAAGAGGACAGGAGGTAAGATATCAGCCCACATCAGACGTTAGGTGCTATGTGAACAGGAATTATGTTGTACCTGCTCCACACAGTCCTGAGGGACGACGCCCTGTGTGCATCCAGTCTCTCTTCATCCTCTGAACTAGACGAAGAGCTGTCATAGAAACCTCATGAGTCTTCACCCCAAACTCCAGCATGTGAGCAAAACGAGGGATGTATAGACAGGGGTCTGAAGCATAGGAGGAAAGATAAAACATAGATGAGCATGAGTTCAATTTAGCAATACATAAACTGTTTTCAGTTGAGTGAAAGTTGTTTACCTGAACCAAATGTATCAGTATGATTAATTTAGGGTGACCAAGCATAATATTTTGCCTAAACATGTCTTCCTCTTTGGTTTGTAAAATTATGTCCTGGGGTATTTTTTTTAAATTTCCCCAGATGCCTGGGTTATTCTGATGAACCAACCTGTCGAGATGTTAAGCATGCACATACACTACCTGCACAGCTCACACCGTTGTGTAAACTGAAAATTGATCACCTCAAAATCTAAATTAAACTTTGACTAATATTTTGAGGCATTATTAACATTGTTTCATAAGCGAAATATTTTCACTACCTATATTTTTCTTTGTATTGAAGCACAATGAGGTACCTTTATGGAAGCCCATTCCAGCCAGTTAAAATATATAAAATGAAAACTTGGCTTTGTTCAGAAGTTTTTTGGACAATAAAAAGTCAAAATTATGAGAAGAAAAGGAAATTTTGAAATTAAAGGTCAAAATTTGAAATAAAAAAACATGCAAATTTTAAAACCAAATGTCAAACTTTGAGATGAAAAACCTTAACTTTTCGTTTGTATCATATCAACTTGGCATTTTGTTTCAAAATTTTGACTACATATGTGTTTAAAATTTTTAAAAAAGCCAGATTTATTCCTTTTTATATTTATTTTCAACTGGCTGAAATAAGTTTCAATATGTTCTTTTTATTTTTTACATTAAAGAAAATACTCACTTCAAACAGAGGGAGTATTTGAATTATTATGTGGGTTATGGAACTGTTGTCTTTGAGGGTCTTGGAGTATTTTCCAGTCTGTGGTATTTTAGCAGGATCTGTATTACGCCAGGTAGGGGTCCTCTTTTGGGGTTTTTAGAATTACCCCATGTGAACTCAAATGTCTTTTTTGTGTGTAACAGTTATCACGTATATTTTGATGCGTTAACTGACAAAATTCTTGGTACTGTCGACTCTGCAAAGAATAAGCCATTTATTTGTAGTTTTTGATGTTTGATAGTTTTCCCGCGCACTATCGCCATCTTGTGGACTCGGTCGGTGTGACGACGGATGTGGCAGCTGAGTCAAAATGGCGCCTGGAGAAACAAACATCGGCTGGTGTCGCGGTTTATTCCCCGTTAACTGCAGGACAAACAGCGGTGGAGTGTGTGACAGGTAAACAAAAATACACACGCAATCAAACAATGACACATTTTTCTTTCTGTGGGTTTTCTGTTGGTTCCGGTTGGCTCAGTTTGTGCGCGCGTGCTGCGTGACCAGTGAAACGAATTCCACGGTAACATAAACGGACATAACAGCCATGGACGGAGCCTGTCAAACGGCAGAGCTGAGGTCTGTTCATCTTTTTGTATTGGTGATGATTTGTTGATTATCAGTGAGAAACGGGGTCCACGACCGAACTGAGAACAACGAAGACCAATCGAGACCACCTGGTGCTGGACTGCTCCCTGCAAGTCCCCCTTCCGAGCAAACACCATCCGGAGAAATACATTCCTAATGTGCTCCACTACTGTATAAATTCTCCATATTTGACAGCATTGATGTCAAAACAGCAAATATGACATCTGGTACAAATGCATTACTGTTGAGAAACATTCCTCCTTATGTACGGCATTATACGGCAAATTAAATCAATTATGCCACTGCAATACTGTATAAATACTTTAAATGTTACACCCATTGTATTCCAAAAATATACTGCCAATGGAAAATCTATCCTCTTACTTTTTGTACTGCAAATTTAACACTTGGTGCACTGCTTGTCAGTATGATCAAGATACCACCTGATGTTACTGCATCACTGCACTGCGAACATACCACCTTGTATATTGTCCCCTTCCTGCATCCCTATGCTTTAAATGCAAAACCTAAGGTTCCACCGCAGTACAAATAATCCAGACACAAACTGTGACACCATTACAGAAAGGATTATGTAAAATAAAATCCAAAAATATAACACTGCATTATTGTATAAGAACTGCAACACCTAACCTTTCTACATTAGTGCAAGTATACCATCAAATATACAGCAGATCTGCTCTTATTGCTGCACTGCAAATATAACATGTTGTTTATCATATTCCTGTATATTTCTGCAAACATCCAACTGTGACTGCATGACTATATTCATTACACAAATATCAAACCTTGTTACTACATTTTTGTTTGTTTTTCAGTGTTATTAAGGGAAAAAAAACAAAACTGAAAGATCACGAAAAGGGACAGTTCACAGTCTTTCAATCAATCTACTCATATACATATATATATATATATATATATATATATATATATATATATATAATTTTAATCTCAGTCATCTATACACATTAGGATTGTAACCTAATTCATCTGCAGATCCCAGGTACAATCTTGGTAATCTTAAACTGGATTTTATCTTAAGTAATCAGCATTTCAATCATGTAATCATTCAGACCCTTATCCAATAAATATATCTAGATCACAATCACAATAAAATATATCTGAATCACATGTAATGTACACATTTGGATTCAAAAAACAAATGTAAAAATCTAGAATCTCCTCTCATTTATCTGTTAAAATAAGGATTTTGATCTTATTGTTCTGCATCTACATAATTTCAACCTCCAAATTCTGGACCATCTGGATGATTGCTTCAATAATCTGTAAAACTCTGAATGAAATCCACATTTGTCATTATCATTTCCTGGTTAACTCATTAATCGGCACATGTCTGTTTTAACAAATCATCACACATAAGAGTTTAAAATCAAATTTGTCTGCCCTTGTCTGGATTAAACTCTTAATCTGTACAGATCTGGAATATAATTGATTTGCCTGTATTGACCCTATTAATCTGCACACTTTGGGGTTAAAACATCAGTGATCTGCACATGTATAAACTAAATCAGCACCTAACTGGATTATAATCTCAATCTTTCATAGGAATTCATCTTATTGTGAGCTTGTGACCTCACTTGCTCTGTGACAAGGGGGAGGAGGGGAATCAAGAGGGAGAGGAGTCTGGAGGAAATGGCGGCTGAGCTGTTCTCCACCAGTCTACCTCACAGCAACGAGGTGGACGTGAAAAAGACTTTAATTCAACCCAGCCAATCACAGCAGCCCGACCGTGACCAGGACAACCTTGATAGAGATGAAATTCAACTGAACACGAACGACGATGGAGAGGAAAGAGAGGGTCGCCAGGAAATACAGCCTACCCTCAGAGAGAGGTCAGTGATTGGACAGCAGCTAAAGCCTGGGAGATTTAGAGAAACTTAATGAGCATTTGTATTTGTCATATCTTTTGTTGTTTGTGTTTTCCTGCAGAAATGCTTTGATGTTCAACAATGAACTCATGGCTGATGTTCACTTCATTGTTGGACCACCTGGAGAAACTCAAAAAGTCCCAGCTCATAAGGTAAACCTGACCTGTTGGTTCAGACCTCTACTTCCACAAGGCTGCTGATGTTTTGCCCAAAGCTCAGGTTTGCTCAGAGTTCTTGATTTTTACAGGCCTGTGATCTGTCTCTGTTTGTGTGTTTCAGTATGTTCTCGCGGTTGGGAGCTCGGTCTTTGGAGCCATGTTTTATGGAGATCTTGCAGAAGGTCAATCTGAGATCCAAATCCCTGATGTGGAGCCAGCTGCTTTCCTCATCCTGTTAAAGTATGTCCTGATGTTTTAACTCTGCATTCAGTTTATCTCAGGTCCTGAGCTCGCTTGTTGTATCTATGCTCCTAACCCAGTTTGTGTCTGTCTCAGGTATATGTACAGTGATGAGATCCAGATGGAGGCGGACACAGTGCTTGCCACACTCTATGCTGCTAAGAAGTACATTGTCCCTGCTTTAGCAAAAGCCTGTGTGTCATTCCTGGAGACAAGCCTGGAGGCGAGGAACGCCTGCGTCCTGCTGTCCCAGAGTCGGCTGTTTGAGGAACCGGAGCTGACGGAGCGCTGCTGGGAGGTGATCGATGCACAGGCCGATCTCGCTCTACGCTCTGAAGGTTTCTGTGAGATTGACCGGCCCACGCTTGAGATTATTCTGCAAAGAGACTCGCTCAACATCCGTGAGGTTGCCATCTTTCAGGCAGTGCTAAGCTGGGCAGCAGCGGAGTGTCGACGTCAGGGTCTTACAGTAAACCCCAGGAACCAGCGAGTGGTTCTGGGTAAGGCTCTGTACCTTGTCCGTATCCCTTCCATGACTCTGCAGGAGTTTGCAGATGGGGCTGCACAATCGGACGTCCTGACTTTAAAAGAGACTCGTGATGTCTTCCTGTGGTTCACTGCCTCCACCAAACCCAGACTTGAGTTTCCTTTGACAAAGCGGGCTGGTTTGGTACCACAGAGGTGCCACCGCTTTCAGTCTTCTGCCTACCGCAGCAACCAGTGGCGCTACAGGGGGCGTTGTGACAGCATCCAATTCGCTGTGGACCGGCGGATCTTCATGGCTGGACTTGGGCTGTATGGGTCAAGTGGTGGGAAGGCTGAGTACAGCGTAAAGATTGAACTGAAACGACAGGGAACGGTTCTGGCTCAGAATATCACCAAGTTCCTTTCGGACGGATCCAGCAGCACTTTCCCAGTGTGGTTTGAACATCCGGTCCAGGTGGAACAGGACACCTTCTACACTGTCAGCGCCGTGCTGGACGGGAACGAGCTGAGCTACTTTGGTCAGGAGGGAATGACGGAGGTGCAGTGTGGGAAAGTGACCTTCCAATTTCAGTGTTCTTCAGACAGTACCAACGGGACCGGGGTGCAGGGGGGACAAATCCCCGAGGTGGTCTTCTACTGCTGAACAAGACCCTACCTCCCTCTGGGATCCAACCAATCAGAAATCACAACCAGCTGCAGAGGGCAGGACTCTGATGAGACTTATTCCATGAACTGGAAGCTGTTTGGCTGTTGAGTAGGACTGGAACCTAATTGGCTTGTCTTTGCTTCTCAAATTATGTAAACATTAAAGTTGATGTAAACATTACAGTGTGTTGATGCGTCAAAATAAAATGTTTAAATTTGATTATCACGGTTTGGAGGGTGACACAGGGGGTGATGGGAAATGTCCCTCTATAACTTAACAATGGATAACCTGCAGTTTCATGCATGTTGTAGATTTCTGTGTTCTAAAACAATGACAAAACTTGGCTCCCCAAAAGTTAGACATCTGGGAGCACAAAGTCCTCGCCGTAAAGTATCTATATGTTTTTTTAGGGGCTTTTTTTGTGGGGAAAAAAAAACAGTTACATGTAAGAGAATTAACGTGTATTACATGTGCTTTCAACTTTTAAAAATATATGATTATTAGCCTGATTAGTCATTTTTCTAAAGTAAAGCCCAAACAGCTCAAAAGTACTTCCAGTAAAATTATAATTAAGACAAAAAAAAAGGATCTTACCAATTGCTGGAGCATTGATGCAGAGTTCACGAGCCAGAAGGAGGAAGGTTTTCCCCAAAATATAAACATTAACCTGAAACAGAATATACACAAACGTAAGATTACACAACTACGCTTGAAATAACACAATACAGAAAGTCCTGACAGGTCGTATCTGAGCTCAGTCTTACCTGCAGAAGGTCACTCAAGTCCAGCAACATGTCTAAAAAAAGGTTGTGTCAAGGTCATTCACACTGAGGCTGTAACTTTTTAATTATTTTGATAAGAGACCAGGTATAAATCTAACACATAAAGGCATTTTTCAACTGAATAAAACTTCACATATCAGTGAGTCTGTTGCTGGTTGGAAGGATACGTGGCGTCCCCTCAGTACGACACACCAGGTAAAGGCACGCCGCGATGACATGCTCCGTTTTGCGTCCTCTGGTCAGGTGCTTACTGACAACCATCTTGAAGAAGTTGAAGGCTGTGTCCAAACAGTGCTGGTTCAACTGCAGCTGACTGCCCAGCTGCTGGATCTGACGCTTACCTGAGACACAGGTGAGAAAAATTAGACCTGAGACACAGGGACACAGGGAAGGAAAACATCTGGAGTGCTGTTGTAATGGTCGTGAAGTTTCGTACCTCCCTGTAGAGTTTGAGCTCTGGACTCTTTGCCAACACTGGTGTGAAAACCAGAACCAAGAAGAGGAGCTTTGACTGGACCTGGAGACAGAAAGAGATTTTAATAAAAGAGTCCATTCATTGACAAGCTGTTTTATTTGTTTTTTTCTTTATTGATGAAATGTGTTGACTGTTTGATGAGCGTTTTGATCACACAGACGCTCTCTGGAGCGTCTGCTGCAATCAGACCCAATCACAATCAGCTGTGGCTGCCCCCAGTGTTTCCACGACAACTATGTGATTAGCTCACCTGGTTGTGTGTGAGAATCTTTTCCTTCACAGAAGCTGAGAGGACACAAACAGTTTCAACATGAAAACTGTTGCTGTCATCATAGGGTAAGTCTGACTTCTCTCACTTTGACAGGCTCATAATGAATACTCGATCAGTAACAGGTAAACATGATCTTTCTGTCCTTTTTGATGTGAGCTTCATATCGCAATATAACTTCTCCATAAACTTTAAAGTATGTTAACCTGTGATAAAGAAATGCTGTATGGACTACTTTGTTTAATGACGATAAATTCATGATGTTGTGTAAGATGTCTGCTTGGTTTGGTCTGGATAGTTTCAAAATATACAAGAAATGCAATTGGATTTAAAAAAAAAATAAAACCACCCAGCAAGGACATGGATTTGTTTTATGAATATTGTTCTTCTAAAAAAGTCAAACAAATTCAAAATTCTTCATGAAACCTATTCCATTAATTGTTTGATTTCTAGGTATATAGCTCTTGATTCTGCTTGTGTTTTGGAGGGGGAGCTGAAGAAACACTTAATCATGTATTTATTTATTTACTGTCATGACATTTAACACTTTCAGACAGTTATCATTCTTATCATTGTACTGAAAGATTTTCTTACGGGAATACAGTATGAAGGGAACTGCTTTATCTTACTGTGAAAATTTTACACTCAAAGGTAAGTATTTGATTGTCTCAGACCTTTGTCCTGTATCTGAATCACTTAACCTACTTTCTAACTCTCTTCACTTCCAAAAAATGAAGAAAGGAAGATAATGTTAAAAATGATCAGAATATGGTAACGTACTGTAATGTTTGATTACCTGAAAACATGCTATGTTAGTAGGACATACATTGCTCATATATTTGAAATTTTTTTGCAAGCAATGTTTGACTTTGTTTGCATTTCTTAATAGTTTGTTTCAACTTTTTCGCTGTATTATTTTTCATTTTCAAATTTGTCTTTAACTTGTTATTGTCTTTGTGTTTTTATAAGAAATTATCAAATGTTTTGTGCTCTAGTTGGTTTATTTGATGCTTCATCAAAAATAGATAGAGGATGATGGCCACTGAAAAAAATTTTTTAGAATTAAGGCCAGCAAAAAAAAAAAAAAAAAAAATTAAAAAAGGGGATTTTTTTTCTAACTTTAAGCTCTTAGATTAAAGTTAATTTCCTAAACTCTCACTTTGAAAAAGTGAAGTTGGACTTCTGACATTTAAGCCAAAACAATTTTATAAGAGCTTATGTCATAATCCTCTTTTCGCTGGCAAAAAACACCTGCTTTACCATGAAAAGTTTCAGTTAAAACATGTGGGCAGCTAAATGCTAAACCTTACTGTCCTTCTGTTTCAGACTCATCTTCATTTGCAGAGATCTACAAAAAACAGCTGGAAGCCAACTGCAAGGTCAAAACCTATTTGCTGTTCTTTACATCCATTAGCTCATTTTATGCGAAACTTGTTT
Organism: Thalassoma bifasciatum; assembly: GCA_008086565.1. NCBI lineage: Eukaryota > Metazoa > Chordata > Actinopteri > Labriformes > Labridae > Thalassoma > Thalassoma bifasciatum. The sequence goes on from RPOG01001506.1 coordinate 71,825, forward strand.
AATTTCGATGTGTCAGTTCCTCACCAACCTCTGAATCTGTGAGTCTTGGTGACCTTTGACCCATGTTTGTATATTTGATATCAGGTTTGGCAGAGCCTGTTGTTGTGACTGAATGTCGGGACCGTTACCTGTGGATCCATGTCACCTCCACACAGACGCCTCATTTTCAAGTTATAGGTCAGTCATCAAACAAGTTCAAACTCGTACCTGCTCACTGGGTGACCTGTCTGCCCGCTCACCTGTCCCATAACATCTGACATGTTGAAGATGGAAATGGCGTCCACCAAATCAGTGAGCCGCTGGCCTCGCTCTGCGGTTACACCATCAGCAGTTTTAAGATGGACAGTTCCACAACACTGAAGGCTTCATACTATTCCTGCTTCACCTACAACCAGGTAACTCCACCTATTCTCCACAACCCACAATTTACAGCCTGGTAGCTCAGCCAGTTTCTTCATGAACTTGATCCAGACTGGCATGGTGACAATAAGAATGATTTGTGTTTTTCAGAATGACGAGGTGTTCACCTTCACATTGAACGTGATGGTGACTGACGCTGGAGGCAGGTGGATCAGTAAACCTGTTTCTGTTGTCTGCTCTGGTCTGACCTGGACTCACAGAGAGATCACCTGTGAGGAGGACTACATGGAGGTCAGAAAGACACAACCCTATCTGACTCGATAAACAAGTGAGTGAGAAAGATGTAACTTAAAGGTGTCTTGTGATGTCCACCAGGTAAATGTAAACAGAGACTCTTCATGTGGAGGACTGTGGGGGGACAGTGGACAGGGTTGGCAGACAGCTTTGTCTCAGGTAAGTCTTGACCATCATCTGGAGCACTCCCAATCACTAAAACAGCACAAGTTTCACGTCTGAAAAACAATGCAACGAGGCCTAAAGATTGTCTCTATGTTTTAGGGACTAGTGGTAGTCAGGTAGATTATGATGATAACAATGATTCGATGTCGTTCAGGCTCAGAGGACTGCAAGTTCTGTGTGGCAGCTGATGATTTTGAAGAATGATGGGCAGGTTTCCTCCATGTCCATCAGTGAAGCTCAGGGGCAGGGCTTCAGCCTGACCACCTCTGCCCAGAGGATAGTGCTGCGTTCACCGTACAAGCAGCCTCACGCTGAGCTCACCACGGTGAGTAGAGAACCTGTTTTACTTCACCCTTCAATGAGCTTTCATGGACTCAAACCGAACCATGTTGCATTCACTGTTGTCAAATCCAGTCGTACTGATATTAGAAGTGTTTTTTTTCCATGTTCAGGTAGACGGCATCCCTGCAATGGTTGTGCGAGCTTCTCTCTACAGAAAGCAGAAGCTGACGGTGGTGATGATCGATGTGTCCATGGCCTGCACAGTGAGTAAGTCGTCCACACAAACACACCTGAACAGGAGGTTGATGTTGAAGCACTGCTGATGGTGGATCTGTTCATGTCTTCAGATCCAGGTTCCTTTGATGGTGGCCAGCTACTCTGGGATGTCCCACTGGTCATGTCCCCTCTAACAGGGGAGGGACCCCGGTTTGAAAGTCGAAACATCAGTTTGGGGGTGGAGGGGTTGCTGCTAGACAATCCCACTGCAACCTCAAGAGGATTTAACCTGGTCCAAGAGGGAAATGTTATCCAGATCAGAGTTCCGTTTGGGGCAAAGGGGGGCTACAGGAAGGTGAAGTCCAATTCAAACCTTGGTCTTGGCCAACAAATGCCATGACTCACAGGCAGATATGAACAGATATTCTAATTTTTCTGTAGAGCTTGGTGGTGAACAACTTGTACAAGGAGACATATGTGATCTTCTTGTTGTACGAACATGTCTTCTCTCTGCTGTTTGAGGATGGCAGCAGCATTGACACAAAACACCGGATGCTCAGAGTACTTGACACACCGCTACTCTGCCGCAAGCCTTTCAGCCTGGACCGTGAGTGTCAAAGTTGTTTATCTGAGGGTTTCTCACTGTTGATCACATTAAGTTCAGGAGAAGTCACAATGAAGGCTGAATCCAACAGATTTTTTCTGGAAGATGTGAATGACAGATGTTCAGGATTAAATCCTGATTTTTATCCTCAGCAGTGTCTTTATCATATCTACTGTTTCTGTTTCTCCTCGTAGAGACCAAGAACGAAAACCGGGCGTTCAGTGTCTACCTGGGGAACATTCCTGCTGATGTCATGTTAGAGGAAATCCAGATAAACGGACAGCCACTGATGGCTCAGAGGGTTGAGCGAGGTCTAAGCATCAAAGCTGTTGATACTAATGGCACTCAAGCCTATGAGGTCCAGCTGCCCTTTGAAGACGTTTCTGTCCACTGGATGGTGAGAGGTCATCATAAAATGCTGACTGTTTGTTGCTTATGTTTTGCTTTGTCATGTCCTGTTTGTGCTATCATACTCATGGTTCCGACACACATGCAATTTTTCCTGACAGTACCTGGGCCAAGGCGTGGTGCAGTACTCCGTCAACATAAACTTCACTCTGACCATCATGCCTCAGAGAGACTCGTACTACCACCACACATCCCTGACAGCACAAGTTTCCAATTCATGTAAGAACATTTAACCCCCACAAGAACACTGCTCTTCCTCTGAGCTACAGCACAAGAGTGAGTTAGGTTGATGTTAAATACAGCCACTCTCCTTAAGTCCCTCCAGAAATCACAGCACAGTGTTCAGAAGGGGGAATCAGCTTCAGTGTGGTCAAGCCACCGCGAGCTGAGAGTCTCTGGGAGGTGGGTGTTGACCAGGAGCCTCTGACATCAGAGCTGGCGGCTCAAAGAGGTTACCGCCTCTACAGTGATACCGACAGGACTTCCCTGGAAGTCCCTGTCTTCTCCGTCGGATACACCTATGACGTAAGTGTCGAGGGCAGGATGAGGTCATCTATGTTACAAAAGCCTAACCTTTATCTGTCACAGTACCACACATCAGGATTTCTAATTCAGTGCAGAGTAAATGAAAGTGCATGACCCTAGCTAAACTTGAAAAGAGGTTAAGGTATAACTTGTGACAAAATCTTCAAATGAACACAAAATGAAATTAACAGAGAGAAGTGGTCCTGCAGTCAGTAATCTCTCTCTTTTCTCTCCAGGACATCAACCTGTCCAACTTTTATGGAACCTTCCAGCTTCTTCTCAGAGACTCCAAAACTCTGGAGGTCCAGACATCTACCTCCAAACGCTGCCTCTTCAAAACACAGGACATGATAGGTAACCTTCCCTCTGCTCTTCAGACTCACATTTTGACAGTTTTAAAGTCTTGTCATTTTATCAAAATTGTTTCAAAAATGTAGGAATTAAGCAGCAACCCTGAATCTAAGGTTTGAAGTCTATGCAGAATTGTTTAAAACTGCAGTTCATCAAGAGTAGAAAAACACATCTAGGTAAAAAGCTTGCGTCTTTGCCTCATCCACGCTAAAACAAAGTCAAGTTAAACTCCACATATGGCTCTGTTTTGACCTCATTGAGGGAGATCTTTGACCCATTAAGCCCAAATACTGAGTCACAGCTTTGTCTGTTTCCTCCAAGTATGACCTTGATTTGACTGGTTCTGAATGGGGTACAGCCCTAACACTGGTCCTCTTTCACTAACATAAAAAGTTTTCCCTTCAAATTATTCTTAAAAAGGTTTCTAGATGAAAAATTTTGTATGTGAAATAATGAAAAATACCAGACAAGAAAACACAATGAATGTCAGAATCAGACTCAGACAGAACAGGTGGGAAGAAGTTTAAGAATCAATTCTGTGGTGTCAGTCTGTTCTGCAGACGGGACCATGACGGTGGTGACTGCTCCGACCTCCACCTGGCCAGCGGTGCAGCCTGAGAGAACCACTCTCCTAGACCCTAGCTGTGGACCCACACAGACGGATGGATCCAGAGCCCTGTTTAAGTTTAAGCTGAACTCCTGTGGAACCAAAGCCACGGTAAAACTTCATGTGCACTCAAAAAACGGCAGAGTAAACATTTCTATCATAAGCTTGGATTCTGATACTATTCTTGTCCTCAAGACACGTTATCAACAAGATGAACAATGTTTGTAACTGAGGCTGTGTGACAGGTCGGGGAGTCATACGTGGTTTATGAAAATGAAATCCTCCATGATGGACGTATGATTGCCGATGGACCAAACTTCATCTTCAGAGAATCCCCGTTTAAGTAAGGAAACACTTCAACACGGACAGATCTTGATTCTGGGAATGGAGAGAATCTTTGACAATAAAGTGTCTGCTTCTTGAACAGGTTGACTGTGAGGTGCTTTTATCCACTCAATGGAGTCAGCAGACTGTCTGTGGACAGGAAATCACACACTCCTGGATATGGTTTGGTCAAAGCCTTCAAGAGTCTTAAAGGTCACCGTCTGAGTGATCAACAACCAATCAGACCTAGTTTTCTCTGAATGATGGGATCATAACAAGTTTTTTTTTTCCCTCCCAACAGATTCAAACGATATAACCCCTTCACAAGACTGTTCACAGCAGGATTCTGGACCTGCTCCAAATATCCCCACACATCTGGTCCAACAAACTCCTGTTGCCCAAAGTGTCCAGCCTCAGTTTCGCACGAGGCCTTTGCCCAGATCTGAATCCAGTTACTTCATCAAAGTGCCTGGAGGACACAATAAGCTGCTCCACTCCCTCCAGAAACTCCAGAATTTCCCAAACTTCAAACTTCTCCCTCCTCAACAAGTCCCTCTGCAGGGCCTGTTTTCTGCTGGAAATCTCAAGGTCCAGACCCAAGAACAACCTGAATCCAGATTACCTGCTGATTTCCAACAACACAGTCATCCCCCCACATTCAGAAAGTATCCAGATAGTATCCAGCTGTCAAATCTAAATGCGCAAGCAGGTCCAAGCCTAACCAACGAACCCCTGGACTTAGGTTTGAGTCCTCTTGGCAGGGTTTTTGGCTCTCCTCTTGAGGGTAACCAGGAGGGCACTAGAGAGAGTTTGAATCTGAATTTGGTGCCCTCAAGCCCAGCATGGAACCAGCCCCCTCAAAACAGTTTAACAGAAGAAAGTCAAGATCTGCAGAGGTTCAACTTAGCTCCTAGCATGCATGAACTGAACTATCCAAATGAAGCCAATCTGGATTTAGGTCTTAACGGGCTTCCAAGTGGTGGAGAGGAAATGGTAAAAACTAAAGAGGAACCTGATTACCAGCCTCAAAGCCCATATGAGCCTCCTCAAGCCACCAAGACAGTCTTTGAAACCCCTGCATCGTATAGTCCAGAAAATACCAGCAGCAATGACCCCAACCAAAACCCAGAAAAACCAGGGTCAATGGAAAGAAGAAACACTGACACCATTTGGTCAAGAGTTCAAAATGTCAAAGTCAAACCTCTGAGTAGATTTGTCTCACCTGGACATTCTCCCAACCAGAAACCTGTGATACAACAAGTAAATCTTCTGGGGTCCAATACCTCCCAGAATGCAACTGATCTGAATACTGACAAGAGTGATAGTAATTACTGGACTCCAGAACATCTTACCAATCAGAAAGGTTCAAGCATTAGAGGGGGGCATGTTCCTCAAAGAATGCAAACCCAGGAACAGGTATCAAACCCACCAAGACACCAGCAGGGACTGGTCCATCCTGTCCTGGATCAACCAGAGCACCAGCAGACAGTCATCACACCTGCAGGTATTTCTGCTGTTATTTGTTGAGTTTGGTGAAGTTATATCCCCCTGTTGTTGTTTTGAGCATGTAAACCTCTTTCTGTCCTCCCAGGTAAACAGAGCGACTGATGAAGAACAGAAACTTGCAGAACTTAACACTTTCTTCCCAGTCTTATTCAATAAAAGAGCTTTCTATCCAGTTGTTTGAGTTGGATGTGTCTGCATATCACTGTTGGATCTACCAGCTCTCTGAATATGGAGGAACTTCAGGCAGGTTTTATAACTCATGTTATTTAGTAAAGGTATTTTCTTTTCTTGAAGCTCATCTGCTCTGGAAAGTGCAGAGAAAAACGGCACACAAGCCTGGCTACAGTTCTCCATAAATGGAGCCAGGTCTGCTTCTTAATTCTGCAAATTCTGAGAGAGTCTGAGCCAAGCACTCATCTCTGTTTAAGTGCTCTACAATTTACATCGTCATCTGAAAGCCAATTTGTTTCTGAAGTACCTGCAGATCAAAAAAAGATGTGCTCTTTTGCATGCAGCACACTGCTCAGCCTGTCAGGTCTTTGAGAAGCAAAGAGAAAAAAATACATTTTTTCATGAGGTTTGGTTCAAGACTCTGTTGTATCTCTTGAAAAAATTCCAGTCACATCATCAATTTCAAACTGCTTTTAAAAGTTTTGTCTGTGCCAGAAGTTCCCTCACTGGAAAATGAAAAAAGTTTTCTTTGAAAAGTAAAGTACTGATGATTATTTTTAATGTAAAATCATAACAAATGGAGGATCACACTTATGCATTACAGGGGCTTCTGTACATCAAAGACCACTGTTGCTTTGCTGATGAGTTGTTGTATTATTTCTTGTTTTAACAGAAGGGACAGCAAAGAAGTGCTTCAATACAGAATCTGACTGCTAGATATTGCAAAATATTCCTATTTCTAGACACTATACTTTTCAATATACCTCGAGGTGATAGAGACTGGCGAGAAAGAAGCCATCTGGATAAGCTTAAACAATGGATACACAGGGGTATCCTCAGGACATTAATCAAAGATGTGATCTGATTGGTGCAGAAGCAGCCTGTTGCACTTCTGGACAGAATGATGCCAAGATTTCTCATTTGGCAAATACACACGTTCTCTGTCACCATGTATCTCCCTTGCATCTCTCTTTTAACTTCTTACAAGATGCTAAGATGAAATCCCCAGGATGCAAACGCATGAATCATGAGGAGGCCTGAGCCTTGTACCAGACAACACCAGAGCAAAGAGTGTTTCTGTTCAGATGTTCTCCAGATTTTGTCTTCCTTACCGTCAGCAGAGACAAACTGTCCTACAGCCGAGGACACTCCTCCACTTCCCTCCACAAACTGGACCTCTGAGACAATGATGTTGTCTTCTAGAACAGCGCCACAGCCAGTACACACTGCGCTCCCCCGGGCCTGATCCACATCGATGTCTGACCCCCCACAGGTCTTGCACACCCTGGTGCTCATGGTGGATGAGGTTAAAGGGCCAGATGCAGTCTGCAGGAGAATGAGAGTGAGATCAATTTACTTTGCCTGCTCCTCGGCAATAACAATAGAGCAGCTCCAAAAAACATCAGTGCATCTAGATGTATGTGGATCTCTCAGATGTTTACAGTTTACTGTAAATAATCATAATGATAATACCTGTTCCAATGTATAACAGACCTCTGCTGTAGATGGTTGCTAATGATTTTACAACTGAAACATCAAGTAAACAAAAAATGAAAAACAGGTCGACCAAAAATAGTTTAACCCTTGCACTGGCTTCAGATTTACTCTACATCATCTGTTTGAACTGCTTATGAAGAATAAGGTGTCAGATTTTCTCAATTTCTATGTTTGATTCTCCTTTTTAACATGTTTCCAACATATTCACACACATTTAACAATAACTTTTGCAATACATTACATGACCCTATTTACATACAAGTGTTCCACTTTTTTAAACAGAAAAAGCATGCAATTAAATGCCTTCACACTAAGGTTTCAATCAGGGGTACAAATGTTGATTTATTATGACAGACAGATGGGATATTGTTTTAAATTTTCCATTTCAATTTTTGAAATGGTAGCAAGTTGCGATACATTTGTATACAACACATTTAAAATTAATAGTCACAACATTACATGCAAACAGCAAAGCATGGAACCATCTGTGCAATTTTCAATTGTATGAAAGAAAACCAAAGTTATGACAAAATAACCTATAAATAACCTATGAAATGAGGCGAAATTGACCCGAAGACAATAGGAGGGTTAAAGAGTAAATCAAACATTAACTGTTTATTCAGACTGAGAGCAAGCACTGATGTAAGTCAGTCTTATATTGTGCCATAGAAAATATTAACTCGGAATAATTAACTATATACTAATGATAACCATTAAGTTTGAATAAAATGGTTCACATGTAAAGTTATGGTTAAACTCACGGTCTGTGGATGTTTCCAGTGGAAACAGATGAGTTTAGTCCCGCGCGTTGAGAAGCTCCGAGTGGTTCTTTAGGTTTTTAATCCAGATGAGATCATTTTACACTTCCCTCTAACTGCTGTCTATTATATTATAATAAATGAAATAGTAAATGTTGTTTTTTACTTCACTGCTTGTTGGAAAATATCGATCAGAGTTTAGATTCTGTTCAATGTTTTCACCGTTTGTTGTTTTCCTGTGGCGCAGGAAAAATACGTCACGCCCCGTGAATATAAAGGGGGCGGGGTCGATCACTGATGGAAAATGTCACTGAGGCTATTTATCCTATCGACAGTTTGATTCAGGGGCAACTTGCAAGAATTAGTAAAAAGATTGTATTGAATTACTATATAAAAACCTGGATTTATATCTATATCGGTGCAGTTTAGACACACACATTCTCAACCGGCGCCTCGTGATGACGGATTGTGTGTGAGCGGGGTTCTGTTGTTGTTTGACAGAGTTTGTGAAATCATCGCTCACAGGAAGATTCACGGACTGATTATTTTTTGTTTGAAATATTCTCTAACAGCATGTTTTCTGCGGGGGCATGGACTGCGAGAAGCTGGAGCTGAACCCGAGGATCAGAGCTGCTCTGAGGAGAGGTGAAGATCACACACCAAACAAAGTTAACACTGAAAGTTTGGAGCTGCAATGTAGTGAGAAGTAGTGTTCACATCCTAATATTTATGTACCGTAAGTACCACAGCTAGGGCGATCATATTCTAAAAACCCCAAAGGAAGATCTATAGCCAGCCTTCAGGAGATACTGCAAAATACCCAGTGATACCCAAAGACAGCAAAGTAGCTTTATAAACCATTCATTAGTAAAAACACTCTTCTGTTTGGATTGAACATGTTCCACCATGTAAACATAAATAATGTTAAACACTTCAGATAATAAATCAAATTATATTGATTAAAAATAATCACAAAAGTTGGTATTTCGAATTTATCTCGTAATGTTGACTTTTTATCTTAGAATTTTGACTTTTATTCCAAAATTTCATTTTTTTTCTCAACATTCTGACTTTTTATCTCAAAATTTTGATTGTTTTTTTTTCATCTTAAAATTTGACTTTTCATTTTAAAATTTGAACTTAATATGGGCCAAAGAAATTCTCATTCTCAAATTCTCAAGTTTTCATTTTTCATTTCTTCATCTGGCAAATATTGGCTCTCATAATAATGTCTGACCAGATGCCGATAAAAACAAAAATATGTTTGCACTGCTCTTGTGAAAACATAAAAACAATGCCTCAAAATCTTAGATGAAGTTTAATTCAGATTTTGAGGCATTTAAATTTCCAGCTGGAACAAAGATGCCAGCTTTGCAGACAGTACACTGAGCCTCCCACCAGCCATGACCATGACAAAAAGAAGGGTATTACCATTTATCTACAGTCTATCTGTCAAAGTACATTTCCACTTCAGCATTATCTGTCTGAAAGCATAGAGTAAACAGTCAGATCATCTTTTTGTACATGTCAACATCTTGACAGGTTGACGCTTCAGAATAACATCTGTATCCTGGTGCAGGGCTTCATTATAGATATCAACAGTTTTAAGAACAACCTGTGACAAAACTCAGATATTTTGGGTGACATGCAGTGGCCACAGGCCAAACTTGAACCCGGGCTGCCCTTACGAGGGCAAACCTCATGGAGTGCAACTTAAACCACAAGGCCATCTGCGCTTCGACAATACTGTTATGTTGTAGAAGTTGTTTTTTCTTCTTGGTTGTTTGGGTTGTTTATGTTGTAACATGCTGCATTTGTTTTTCATTGTTGTTTTCCAGCTGACATACGCACTGCAGGGGAGGTTTTGTGTTCAGGTCATGATCTGCACACTCTTGGCCTATCCCGCTCAGATGTCCAGCAGCTGCTCAAAGCTGCCGCAAATGCCTGCAGACGACAACCTCCAGTTCCAGGTTAGAGCAGGATGAGCTCTGATTAGATGCCCCAGAGTTTTGCCATTGTATAAATAATGTGTGTTTGTTTGTGTGCACTTAGCCCTGTCGCTTCATAATGAGCAGTCCTCTCTCAGACTCAGCACGGGCTGTGTGGTGCTGGATGAACTGATGAGGGGTGGTCTGCCTGTGGGGGGCCTCACTGAGTTGTCAGGAGAGAGTGGAGCTGGAAAGACTCAGCTGGCTCTACAGCTCTGCCTGTCTGTACAGTACCCTGTCCGGCACGGGGGCCTAGACTCAGGTCAGTGGACATGTCAAAGTCAGGAAGGGTTGCGTAGTTTGCACATTTTTCGAACATTAATCTATCTCTGATGGTTTTGGGTTTTTATTAGGAGCCGTGTTTATCAGCACAGAGGACTCATTCCCAAGTCGCCGCCTGCAGCAGCTGATCCAAGAGCAACCAAGTCTGCGCTCAGATGTCCCTCGATCACTGATAGATTCCATTGAATTCAGCAACAACATCTACATCGAACACACTGCAGACTTGGTGAGTCAGTGACCCCTGATCCACATCATGTGACTATTAATCAATAGCATGAGTGCTCATCAGTAGTCATGTGATCAGTAATAAAAATGATCATTTATCAATTTCTTAACCACATATACTCATTTATTATAATAACAATGATAACCTCTGTTCATAGAATAAACACCTCCTCATCTTTACTCTTGTAGGACTCACTGCAGGTGTGTGTGACTCGTCGGGTGCCCCTCCTCCTAACTAGAGGAAAGGCTCGCCTGCTGGTGGTCGACTCAGTGGCAGCCTTGTTCAGGTCAGAGTTCCAGGCGTCTGATTGGTTGGAGAGACACAAACAGCTCATCAACTTCTCCTCAAAGCTGCATCACCTGAGCCAGGAATACAACATACCTGTGCTGTGTGTTAACCAGGTAACACACACAATTACACGCATGCATAATTGTGGTGTGTAAAAACCAGTGTAACCCGCACATCTGTTTCTTGTTGTTTCAGGTGACAGATGTTTTCAATGATTCAGACAACAATTTGGGGTAAAAATGAATTTTAATAATTTGAATTTATCATATTGTTTAGTTAATACACACAGTTTGTTTTTTTTGTTTTAGATTTTTTTTCTGTTATAATTCATGCCCTTAAAAGGATGATGTGAGAAATATGGAGTTGAAAACACTTCTTTAAAGTTTCTGATCTTTTGGCTCAGACCTCTGGCCTCCAGCGTCTCCCCTGCCCTGGGTTTGGCCTGGGCCAATCAGGTGATGGTCCGGCTCATGATGCAGCGTCTTCAAGGAACGGTTTCCCGAGGCGACCAGAGCAGCGCGCTCCGCAGGCTTGAGGTGGTGTTTGCTCCTCATATTGCTCGAGACAGTAGGGATGTAGCAGTCTGGAGGGAGGGGGTCCAGGGAGTCCTGACCTGAAAAATCCAGAACCCCTCCTTCTTGAATATGATAAATTTATTTCAAACATTTTTTAAGATTGACACAATAAAGTTTTTAATAAACCTAGTGATGCCTCTTTTTGTGACAGCTAATTGTTGTTATTTAAACTTTTGAGTGATAACAGTCATAAAAAAAGGATGTTTTTATTTTGCTGTAATAATTATAAGATTCAATCTTATCAAGTCTTGATGTTTGGTTTTGCAAAACATGTAATGTCTCTGCTGGTCCTCATGGTCAGATCCACTTGCAGCGCCCCTGCTGCTCTTTACATAAAACAGCAATGAAGCTTCAGACTGTTCTCACTTTAGAAGTGACCGGAAGCAGTGGATGTATTCTAAAGCTGCCTTCAAAATAAAGCCCACAACTTGTCCGTGTGTTTGCTATTGGAAATGAAATTAGGTTACTGTTTGTTAATTCAAAATGTTTGACAGAATTGTAACATTAATGAGCAGTGAGGTCCAGAATTGATTAAAGAAGTATATTATTCAAGATTGGTAAACTTAAAATAATTTCTGAAAAACTGAAATGTACTCGATGTGCAGTAGTCTGTTTAGCAGTTAAATTTGTGCTATATTTGTTATTACAGGCATCATTATACTTTGAAACTTTTTAATTATAACCAGGCATTTGATTTTGTATTGAGCTATAGTCAAGCAGTTTGTATTGCATTTCTCACTTTTCACATATTTTACACTTTGGGAAAAAACGTTTCACTCGGGATTGATAAAGTTGATCTAATCTTTTCTATCTATGTATTTAAAGGGTTCAGGATTGATAAAAGTGTATGTTAAACATGTAACAAACAAATCCAAGTCAAAGGCTTATGACCAAGACCATGACTGATCATTTTGAGGGAATTAACTTCATTTATGGTACAATTAGTTCACATCATGATAAAATTTAGGAGGAAAAATATATTCTTAAAACAATCAAAATTCAATAATATTTAATTTTTAAATGCCATTCAGCGTTCTTAACACCGTTATAACATGTGTCTGTGTAATTTTATGAACTCTAAGACAAATTAGTTTCGCCATGACGTCTCTTATCTTGAAAGGCGTGACCGGAAGTGATGGTACCGTTATTTTGGGTGTGATCGGGGCGCGAGCTTGATGGTGATGCGCAGCTTGGGAGCATAAAATCATTAGACTCAACAACAGGTTTGGTGTTTGTTTATTTCGTTGTTTATCGGTCTGTTTGTTTGTTTATCTCCCTGTTTGAGTGTGTGTTTTATTAGAAAGGTGGATTTTACAAATAAGAAGGTCCTGTTTACTGTTTTCGATCTATTATTTACAAATCGGTTACTCAACCGTTGAGCAGAGTCTGATGGACGGAGATAAATTCCTTTATCAGTTTATCAGAATCGGTTCATGTTTGATAATAAAACTCTGATGTCACTGATCACTGACAGAGGAGCTGTCTGTCCTCACAGCTGATGAGGTGTGGCGTAATAAGGCCTCCTGTCCACAATGTTATTTACCAGAATGGAGACTTCACTGTTACAGACTGTTTATTTTGTGCTTCGCTAAATAGTGAAATAATAAAACTTAGATGATCGAATTGAAACAAGAGAAATTACATTACATGTTTTAAGAAGTCAATCAATACAATGCTGTTCAATTCTGACTCTTAGCATTGGCTGTTACTATTACATCACTGCATTATTAAAACTGAGGGCTGAGCTAACAGTCCAGCTAAATAGGCTGCATGATGTTGAGAATAAGTGATTCTCCTGTTTTTGTCTCTGCGATATTTTTCAGTTGCTGCTCTACTTTGTTGAGCTGAATTCTCCCTGAAATAATAACAGACTCTCTCCTCATTGTGTCTCTCTGCCTCCATAAACACCATTTGCAATTACACAGAGTCTTAACCCTGTGGTGCATAGTGGTCACTACAGTGGACACCCATTTAAAAGTTATTTACTCCTAATTTCAATGGTTCATGTGGTGGAAATTCATATTTGCCTGTGTGAGGATATTTGTATTCTTCTTTGGGCCTAAAAAATGTTTTCAATTTTTTTTTCCAAACATATATGTATATTTGAACATGTTATAGACAAACATTTGAGGGTGAAAAACCTTATAAATTATAAATTAATCAGTGTTAAAATGGATGAAAGAGAGTTAAAAGTTTTGCAAAACATTAAAAAAAAGATTATTCATGAAATTACCAGAAAAAAAAGAAGTCAAGCAAAGAAAAAGTAAGTCATGTTTACATTAAGTTCACACTGTCTTATGTTGAATGCTTGGTTACAAATATTTGAAAAAAAAAAAAAAAGGATTTTTTTTTTCATGCCGTAATACAAATAAAAACACTCAAGAGAAAATTCTGACACTGACTTTCATAATTCATGCATAAGAGAGTTGATCATGTTGATATCTGTTAATCATTGATGTTGATCTACAATATCCTGCAAGTGGTTCTTCTTGTGTCGGGTCAGACTTTTTGATAACGCACTCCATCACAGAGGTTCCACCATTTAAGTCTCCCTCCTTGACCAAAGGAATATTTTTTAAATCCTATTATCCTACATGTTGAGCGGATACGCATTGGCTAAAAGAGTTTGTCCTCCTCCTGTGTTTTGCCTTTTTTGCAGGCTTGAATGATCTTTTTCCAGAGATGTGAACCAATGAAAAGCAATGTTTAAAGACATTTCTAGGATATGTAAGACAAACGGGCGATTTCTTCAGGAAGTGAAGAAAACTTTAAGCAACAGTTTATGACATTAAACTATGACTGTTTAAAGTTTCATGGCAGTTTGTGAAATCATACGGCGTAGAGAGGATGACGTGAAATAGACAATAAAATAAACTCAGACTTCAAAAACAAACTGAGAGTCTGTTCTGGCTGAGAACAAAGTTGAACACACAGATCTGTAAGCCGCTACCTTTAAACCCTAAAAGTGTTAAATAAAGCACCTTATGTGATGTAAACTATAAGAAAACTCCCTCTCTAAAAGTTGCTTGACCACTTTCACTGCACATCAGTCTGCCCAATCCTTATAACAGCAGATGAGATGACATAGTGCCGGATGTGATGTGGTCGAATACATAAATGGATGCTCATTCAGATCTATTAGTAATGCAGTTGGGCGTAGACAGGATACAGAAACCTAATTGAAAGGCTCAAATGTATTGGGATATATTACATTCCTTTCAATATGAATATTGCACATGCACGTATCCCGATGACGATACTGACACAATATATTGTTCAGACCTACTGCTAATCAATGCTAACAATTAACTTAAGTCCGGCATAGTTGTGACCACAAGAAGTTGAACACTACTGTGGTAATTGATTACCCTTGGACTTTGTTAACGTCACCTTCTTCCCCAGCAGGGAGTGTTGTGACAATGCCGCGCTCTATCCTTCTCTCATTGGTCGGTCTCATCTTGGTGAGTTTGGCGTCTTCTCAGACTATCGACTCCTCACTTCAGGATCTGATCAATCGAAATGCTGACTTTGCTGCAAGGTTGTACCGAGCTGTCTCCAGCCGCACGGATGATAACGTGTTCCTGTCAACGTTCACACTGTCCACTGGACTCACAGCACTGCTTGGTGCCACTAGTGGAACAACTCAGGACCAGCTGCTGCAGGGCCTGAGCCTCAGTGGACTTGATCCTGGAAGCCTTCCTGGTGGGTGACAGCAGATGAATCAGAGGAGGGTTTTTTGTGTTTGTTTGGTTAAAGATGGTGACCTGTCTGTCTCTGCCTCTCCCAGATCTTTTCCAGAATCTGAGGAATCTCATCATCCAGGGGAGCCTGGTCACTAACTTCAGACAGGGTGTAGCTGTCCTCCCCTCCATGGGCTTTGAGGTGTCATCATCCTACTTAAACCAGGTTCAGACCAAATTTGGAGGAAATGCTCACAACCTAGCCTACACGGTGAATCAGGAAGCTGTTGACACGATTAACAACTGGGCCCAGGATCAAACAGGAGACCAGATCCGGGAGATGGTTACTAACCTGGATCCTCAGACACAGATGCTGCTTGCCACGGCCACCTCCTATCAAAGTACTCAACACCTGCTAAGATGTTTCCTTATTTTATAAATAAAGCTTCAAAGTTTGATGTAACCTGTGCAAGTGTATATAAAGTTTCCCTCTTTGTGTTCCAGTCCGTTTCAATCCAGCCTTTAATGCCTCCTTGACTCAGGACGAACGTTTCTACGTGGACAAATACCACGTCGTCATAGTTCCCATGATGTTCCGTTCTGACAAGTACTACCTGGCATATGACCGCTCTCTGAAGGTTGGTGTGTTGAAACTGCCATTGGCAGACGGAGCAGCCATGTTAGTTGTGTTTCCTGATGAAGAAGTGGACATCACAGGTGTTGAAGAGGAAGTGAACGGGGAGAAGATCCGGGCATGGATCAAACAGCTAAAAAAGACGTGAGACAATGCTTCCTCCTCCTTCTGTCTCTCCTCTCCTTTACCTCCTTCTCTTTTGCTCCCTCCTTGCTTCATTCCCTTTACCTAATCTCACTTTTCAATAACAATTCTTCCTTTTCATGTTTTTGAAATTTCCCTTTTTTTCCCTGTTTTTTTTTGTGAAACAGG
Organism: Thalassoma bifasciatum; assembly: GCA_008086565.1. Lineage (NCBI taxonomy): Eukaryota > Metazoa > Chordata > Actinopteri > Labriformes > Labridae > Thalassoma > Thalassoma bifasciatum. Next base: position 87,878 of record RPOG01001506.1, read on the forward strand.
AAGTTGGAGGTGCAGCTGCCGCGCTTCCTGTTGGAGCGTTTTTACACTCTGCGTGACTCTCTGCAGACTCTCGGTATCACTCAGGTGTTTCAGGATGATGCAGAAATGGTCAACATTGGTGAAACTAAAGGACCCAAGCTCTCACAGGTGAGTGTTGAAATGCTTGAAATGGTTATCAGAAAACTAAAGAAATGGTATGACGTAGGGCTCAAACAGACATCACAGCATAGACAGATCAGTCAGCGCAACAAACCTGATTGTTTACGACAACTGATCAGTTAAAAAGGCAAAGGAATGAACAGGGAAACAGGTGAGCAGGTGGTTAAGCTGCTTGTTGTGTCTCCTTGGTCATTTTTGGTTCTCATTATTTTTAGGTGTATCACAAGTCCATCATGTCTGCGGATGAGAGCATTGATGAAACCAACTCTGGAGGCAGAGTCCCTGTGTTCTCCTCTCTTCCTCCTCGACTGACGATAAACAGACCCTTCCTCTTTGTTATCTACCAGGAGACGAGCGGCAGCGTTTTGCTAATGGGACGAGTAAATGATCCCACCAAGAAATAAAATGTTTATTTGACAGGTCACAGCCCCACCCACGCGTGTCCTTTATTACACCTGTTCAGACCGACTCAGTGCACGTTACCAAGTTAACCCTGGAAATCTGGTGGACTTAAAACTGTTTTGTTCAAACTGAGGCTTTAGGCCTTGTTAAGGTCCTGTGTGGTAATCTTAGAAATCCTAAGACAATGACAAGTCACAAGAAATAAATTGAATCATTCAAGTTGAAACATCCAATGCACAATTATTTAAAGGAAGAAAGCATTTTGTTTTAAAATTTAGATTTATCAATATAAGAATAAATGAATAAAACAACATTTAATTCAAAAACCTTCAATGACTATATACATGAAAAATATTTAATTTGAGAGCGTTCCACAAACAAAAACAGGAAAATCAAAACTGAATTGAAGTGTGCTTCCATAATACATAAACAAATAACAGCTGTTGATTCAAGAGCAGTCAAATCAACACATTAAGTTTGAGGACCTTCCAGTAATAATAAGATTTTGTGAAAGTTCTTTTAAGAAATTAAAAAACAATACTTCTAAAGGATATAATTTCTAATGAAAACAGTGTTAAGTTTTAGAAGATCCCATAAATAATCATAAAAAACGTTTCCCAAGTAAACAAAAAAACTGCACACATTATAAGATTGTCAGATGAATAAGAAATAGCAGTATCTGATTTCAAGCTTTTTTCTACATCAAGAAAATTTTGTTGGTGATTCCTTTACAAATTGTTTGTTTTTTGGTCATTAAATGTTTTTTTTTTTTCAGAATGAAATTGCAGTTGACTCAAAAGAAACTTTGAGATTGTGCTTTTTTCATGTAATCTGATTCCCATCAACCACACAGGAAAACATATACATGTATTAACGGCTGCAGTAAGCTTATGAGAGCATTAACGTATTAAATGCTACAGTTAGCTCATGTTGGCATGCATGAAGAACTTTAAAGGATGTAAATAATAAACTGCATAACATTACCCTCAGCTGCATTATGTTTACTAAACTTTAGCATGATGCTACTGTTAAAATATTTTATTGTCAGTGTTCTGTTCTTGTTTATGTGTGTTTGATTTCATAGTGTTTTTGTTATTCTTCTATTCTGGTCCATGGTGTTGGATGAAAGATGTTGTACAATGACTTGATATTGTCTAATTATATTTTCTGGATTAAAAACATGACAGTACTGTTGAGGCCCTCTTTAAGTTAACGAACTATAAAACATGTCTGTACTGCACCAGTAAACTTCCATTGTCAAATCTTTGTTGATGGATTCTGTTGTTTAATCTTTGCAACTCATCAAAGTTATACATGATGTCATCAAACACCACATATACCCCAGCCAATCAACACACAGGAAGTGTATCACACACACACGTGTATAACTTAAGAGGATGGGTTTCTAGAAAGGGTGTCTTTTTTAAAACTTCCCAATTTTAAATTTGAAGATAAAACAACAACCAATAACACACAGCCTCAGGTGGTATGTGTGGATTTTACTGAGCCAATCAGGCAACAGGAGCAGATCATCATTACAGTACAGTTTTCAAAATAAAAGCAGCTCAGTGGTTACAAACAGTGTGTCTCTGTTAGTGACTGTCTTGTGCATTCTGGGTAACGTTCACAGTCAACATTCATCCCTGAACTCTGAGGGTGATGGCCTGGTAGCTTTATAATGGTGTCATCTTCAGTCTCGTGCTGATTGGACGCTGAAAGAGTTGGACTTCCTGTTTCTGTGAATAAAAGAAAGAACAGGAACAGATTTTTTTTTTGTCATCCATAATTGAAAGTCATGTCAAGATGTTGATAACACTTGCATCAAATGTACCATGGCACTCAAATCTGTATTTAAAAGGCTTGAGAAAGTGCTGACAGGATGCTTAACCTTTGAGGCTATACATAGTACTGAGTATGACGCAAAGCTAACAAGGCTAAACAGCACCATACTGACAAAGCCATAAAAGGTGTTTCACCTGATCCTAACTGCCAAAGATGACAAGGTGCAATACTTATAAGGCCATGCTGATTGCTAAACTTGATGCTAAACTTGATGTCAATGTATTATGAGGTCAAAGGATCCATAAAGAGGTCTTTTATCCAGGTACTTCCTGGACCTGGTCTAGAGCTCATTTTCATAAAAACGCTGCCTCTGATATTTATCTCAACTCACATTGACAGCTTCCTGGACTGGCTGTCCTTTATCCCACAGCCCCGGTCCATCGTTTTACTGCGCTGGTCCAAGGTGCTGGTCCTGTGCTCTCTCTGTTCCATAGTACTGGTTTTATGGTCTCTCTGGTCCAAGGTGCTGGTTCTGTAATCTCTCTGGTCAATGGAACTGGTTCTGTGGTCCATGACATTATTTCTGTGGTCCATGTTACTGGTTCTGTGGTCCATGTTACTGGTTCTGTGATCTAAAGTACTGGTTCTATGATCCAGTGTATTGGTTCTATGATCTCTCTGTTCTAGTGTGCCAGTCCTGTGGTCCATGGTACTGCTTCTATGGTCTAATGTACTGGCCCTGTCTAGGAGGCTTGTAGTGTTGCTGCGGATGAGGACCGGCATGGAGGAGGTTGACTGGGATGCCATGGTGAAGTGGGCAGTTCTGAAGGAGTCGTCTGAAAACAGAAACACTATTTAAATTTTTGAAGATCACATTGAGCGTCCCCCTGACTTTGGTGACTCTGCAGTCTGAAACTGTGAGAGGTGTGTGTGAGGAGAAAGTACCTTTAGCCAACATAGAGGACTTCCCTGTTCCAGATGAGCCACTAAGCTCTTTCACCTTTCTGCAACATCACATCCAAAACACATCAATACAAAAATATTAGCACATTCTGGTTGAAACTGCAAACTTGGCAAATTTCAAGATAGAAAATCTGGTGAAGTCTCAAATGCTGTCAAAAAAATAAAGCCACATAGGGACATTTCAATTCAGGAGCTGCATATAAAATTGCAATGGCGGATCAGATGAAGATTTATTCATATGGAATATAATAGTCTCTGTGTGTGTCAATACAGTAAGAACCCCCTGTTTTTTGTTGAAACATTTTTTTTTTTTTTAAAAGTGCGCTTGGAGAAAACTGATGAAGGTTTCGCATTTTCTGATAAATAGTAACAGCTTGTGTCTGTGACTCATTACAAGTTGACACTTGGACTCTTGGAGACAGTTTGTGGATCTTTAAAATGAGGATGTTGATGTGAGCTTACAGAGGTCTCTCTGAGTTGGCAACTTTGGACGACGTTGGCTGACTGCTGAGGGATCGACTTCTGGACAGTTTAGCCTTCCTTATCTCTTTACCTGCAAGAGAAATGAATCATCATCATGTCTGAAGACATTCCTCTGAGCTCACCTCATCTTCATCATACTGTATTCTCACCAGAATTTGAGAAGGTGGCTCCAGACGAGGAGACAGACATGGATTTGGTAGCAGATAGACTGGTCTTACTGTCTCTCCCTGCCAAAGAAAAAGACCTTACAGGACTAAAGTTCACGGCAGAAACACTCTGGGAAATGAATTCTGCTGTGTAAACTCCTTCTAACCACAGGAGTAAAGAATGCTCACGTTTCCTCTCTGTGTGTTTTTCAGAGTTCAGTTTCCCATCAGTCTGCTGGCGCTCCAGCTGTTCCTGACAACAGACAAAAACACATTAAAACCAAGTCATGTCTTCTATACTGAAGATGACCCTGCAGACTCAGACTCACCATCTCCAGCAGCAAAGTCTCCTCTTTCTCCTTCTTCTGGTCCAAAATATCTCTCTCCTGCCTTTTGTGAAACTGAAATGCAAAAAGAAGCACAGGGTAGTTACAGAGGGGACTCAACATCAAGGCTGTTATTTATTTCAGGTTTGTCATTCATGAAAATAAGTGGCTCACAGGCTCTGTGAGGTCCACTTTGTCCAGTTCCAACACTGTCTGAGAGACATCAGGGACACAATTAATTCATCACACAGAGAGTTATCTGACAGCAGGCCATGAAAGATATCTCTGGACTCCATTAATGTAGGACTGGTCTCAGGTGTGATGTGTTACCTTGCGGATGGTGGCCACCACATCCTTGTCTTTCTCTCTACAGAGCAGTTTCTGCACACAAAAGTCGAGCTGCTGCAGCAGCTGTTTGTCCGCCGGCATATAGAGTGATGAGCGGAGTTTGGGTAACAGCTGGCAGAGCTTGTACCTGAGGTGAGGTGAAAAGAAAGAAAAACAGGTGTGTAACACACAGAGGTTTGTTTTTCCTGCCTCATGGGACAGAGCACAGAGGGAGCTACCTGACATTGGCGACAGGGTCGTGGACCAGCTCGAGTGCTGGGATGAGAAAGTGTTTGTTGAAGTATTTCCTGGAAAAGATCTCAGTGGCTGTTTCACAGACATCCAGGAACCTCAGACGGTTCCAGTAGCTCCGCCCCTGAGCCAGATCTGAGGATCAGAACCAGAGGATGACCATGAGTGACCACAGACCAAGCAGCAACTTCTGGTCTGAAAATATGAGATCATGCAGAAGAGCTACACTCTGACAATCGTTGGGTGTCCACTGGAGTTTGACCCTGGAAGTAGCGGAAGTCGCACACGCAAGTCAAAAACAAAGCCATCTCCAGAGCAGAAATTAATGTTAACTGCCTGGCACAAAAACTGTCTCCTGTCTGAATCACTAATTTCACCAATGGCTTGCTCTGTATGGGGGATGAATTTTTTCTAACTCGGCAGTTAAGAGGACAGTTAACGTGACGGATGGGCGCCCAATAGCTGTGACTCTGGGCACTCGTCACCCATCCCATTTCCAATATTACTGGCCACTTTGCTTCAAAACTTGGCTCCAGGAACAGATGGGTGACGTTGTGGGGACTACGTCCATCTTTCATGTCCATGCTACAGAATTAAGGGCACCATTGTTTACTCCAAAGAGCACCATGATTTAATTTGATGTAAAAAAGCTAAACACAACAGTGTCAACGAGGTCATGTTTGCATGAGTATGAGATGTCTTTCTATTTTCGTTGTTTGACCTGTATGGATAAAAAACGCCTCACATTATGCAAGAATTTCAGTATTCTGACCTTGGATCAGTCGTTCCATCATCTCCTGACGCTGCTCCTGTTTGCGGTTGTAGCGTAGAAACGTGCAGAACGTTCGTGCGGCCTCCCTCTGAACGGGCAACACTTTCTATAACAACAAAAACAAGTAGGGGGCAAGTTACCTGTCTGCTTGATTCACGTGTTGTACTGTGACATACTGTGCTGTAAGGAGTGCTGTGTTGCTGACATTAGTGGTGAGGATAATGAAGATGCGAGGAGAGAAGCTCTGGTGCAGCACTTCTCCAGGTAGCAGTCTGGCCAGGTAGCTGTAACGCTGCAGCAGCTTCTCATGCAGCCGCCAACGCAGGGAACAGCCAACCTTCTGCTCTGCTAACAGCAACGCTGCCAGCAGCTCCGGGAGCTGATGAGCAGCCAGCAGGGACAAAGAGAAGAGTTTAGGGTTAAAAAGTGTCGCAGATGAACAAGGACAGAGACAAAAGAAAGGGGAGGTGGTTTGTGCTGTCGCCTCAAGGTCCCACCTTGTTGTCCAAAGTCAGGTTTTCTCCTCTGGAAAGAACTGCTTCCAGGGTTTCCTCAAGGTGATTCATCAGAGCGTCCAACACCTCAACATAAAAAAACAGCAAATCTTCATCACAGCCACACTTAGACAAGCACCACATGGAGTTACAAGCTCTGAATGCTGGAATCTGAAGCAGTCATGAATCAATAAAAGCTGTCAGAGTAAAACAACACAATATTCCAAACAAAAACACCAAACACCCTGACTCCGAGTAAGGACACAGGTGTGAACTCTCACCTCCAGAGAATCATCCTGCAGCAGAGACAGGAGCTCCTTGTGGACCAGCTGGACGTCTGGACCAAGCAGCTTTACCACCTGACAGGAAGGGGCGGGGCATAACGTGACACCAAGGTCTGCAACTTACCACCAAATAACGTTAAAGTTTCCGCTTTATATGATGTCAGGAGATGTCCTCCCTGCTTCACCACTGCCCCTTTGAGGACAGACTTTGAATTGCTGACATGATTGGGCTAAGAAAAAATCAGGAATCATGTTTCTATCTGACCTGATGGAAAGTAGCTGCAGCACTCCGTCGAACGCTGACCTCTGGGTCACAACAGAGACTAGAAAGAGACGAGTAAAGCTCTGACAGGAAGTGAGCTGGATCAGCAAACACCACCATGGCCTGAAAAGAGAGAGAGAGAGCGAGAAGACAGGAAGTGACTTCATTCATCTGCAGGATTACAGAGTGACTCAATCTCTGGAGGCCGAGTGTCTCTCTGTGTTTACAGGCAGGTTGTAGCAGCAGTTACAGCGGATCAGGCAGGACTCGTTGTTGCCCTCAGTCTGGTTCCCCTCAGTCTGCAGACCAGCAACACTCATCTCCTTAAACTTGCGCAGCAGCCGGCCCTTCTGCTCGTCTGTGAGAGAGCCTGCAAGATGACGTCAGACTGTCAGAGGTTGATTTACAGACAGGGAGCGTCTGAGAAATCACAAACTGACTCTGTGACAGAGGGGATGTCTCAGAACATGACGGACCCCCCGCTAAGAAAATTGGTTAAACAAAGAAAGGATGACTCATAGAAGCTCCATATCTGCACTTAAAGATCAGAAATCTACAAGTTCAGCCTCATCTATGAAAAACTTGCTGCAGGTCAACAACTTTCCAGGGCAACCCAAGTTTTCAGCTTGAACCAGCTCCAGATTTAATACTGGGAAATACCTGAGCTGGATCTCACCTTCTAGCCCACTGCAGAGCTTCCCAAACTGGAAAGAGAGAGACACCAGAATGGCTTCTTCCGATGTTATCGCAGTGTCACACACTGACATCACCATAGGAACAACGATGTGGACTCTATCATCTGAGGGAGGGAGGGAGAAGCTTTTAACCAAGAGGTTTCAACAGATCTCACATTGAGCTAAGGGAGGTGGGGTGAAACACCTCAAACCATGACAAAGTTTATCAACAGCAGCCACCTCAAGACTCACCTCCATCCATCATCTCCATCAGATTAATGATGGTGTCAAACGCGGCAAGGCGGACATTGCTCTCTTCATCTTCAGTGAGTTCCACCAGCTCAGGGAGCAGCTCTGTCTTGGTGTCGTCCACCCTGAAGGACAAACACAAAGAACATTTACCACCAGCAGCTGCAGGTTTGTTTTCTGCTCAGTTCAATTCATGGTCTGATGTTTACCCCGATGCCCTGGCGATGCTCTCCAGCTGACGGCACATGCAGGCTCGCACCTCAAACTCCACGTCCTGACACAGAGAACGAGCCATTGGCAGCAGCTCTGTCTTCACCCTGTCTCACAGAAAATGGTCCAATCAAACATTACCAGGTGAGACATCACACCTGGGCCCTATCAACTAACTGTACCCACAACAGCCCTTTGGGAACATGACACACTTAAATAAACAAAGAGTTTGACTTTCTTCCCAGCAAGACTAAATGAGTTTTTATTCACTCACAGGTGAGAGTCAAACTTGCCAGCGACTTTCCCTAAAATTCTGCAGCTGGACAGACGAGCCTGAAGAGAGTGAGACAGCTGGGGTTGATAGAGTAGAGGGTTCAGTACCTGCAGAAAGAGAGAGGGAAACAGGCAACACACGCTTGAATCTCTGAGTAGAGACAGAATGATGCAAAGAGAAAAACAGGTGGAGAGAACGGTAGCGAGACAAGTAGGCTGACAAGAAGAAACAGAGACTGTACCTCCTGTTTGATAGTCTCTTTGGGAAGAGAGTTGATGGCTGACAGCAACGTTTCCAACCAGGCATTGCTCACAACTGTCAACAAGCAAACAACCTCAATGTTAGTATTAACATTACTGTGGTTAAAGAAAATTTCCTGTGTGTCCTCAGTCTTTGGTCACTCCTGTCTCAGGGAATCAGGTTTTTTTTTTTTTTACCAGTGTCTGTAGTTCTTGAGTTGTTACCTGGGCCGTTTTAAAACAGGAGTTGTTACCTGTGTCTCGGTGGTTAAGGTGCAGCAGGACTGTCTTCAGGATGGAGTAGGTATGGGTGTGGATCAGGATGATGTCATCCTGCAGGATGGTTAAAAAGGAGGCTGCTGCTGCAAGCTGGATTTCTGCTCCTGCTCCGTTCAGGACCTCCTACAGAGGGGACATGTTTTCTGAGTCAACACATCAGCTACTGCACAGCAAAGACCACCTCCACACAGAGCAGAGCTGTCATTACCTCTGTGCTGGTTGGTGTCACTGAATACATACCCGGACCTTTGGAACAACTCGCCGAAATGTTTCAGCTGGATTCTGGCGGACAAGGATTGGCAGGTTACTGATGACACTCGCTCTCTGCACCTCCTGACCCACGCTGAGAACCACAGAAGGAACACAGTGAGTCCCTATTCAGGTACGAGCCTTTTCATAGGAACAAAACACAATTCAAAGCTGAAACCCACGAAACTACAGTGAGAAATTCAAAAACCAGGATCTATCTTCCAGGATCCACAGTTCATGATCCACCATCTAGGTTAAGAATAAAGTTTTTATCTAAAGAATCAATAACCAAAGAGCTATCTTTGAAGATTGACAGCACAACCCTCCAGGATCTTGAGTGCAGAATATATCCTGGAAGATCAACACGTGTGCCTCCCACCAAAGTGTAAGACCTAGTCTCCAGCAGACACAGTCTGGGTTCTTCCCTCCAGGTTTCAGTCAAGCACTCCAGTACCTTCCATTGAACGTCCAGAGTCTAGGATCTGCCCTCTAGCATCCACTGTCCGGGATCTACCTTCTAGGATCTACAGTCCAGAAGGCACAACCCAAGATCTGTCTTCTAAACTTTACACTCTAGTATCTTCCCTCCAGAGTCGAAGGTCCATCTTGCAGCATCTATACTCTTTGGGGTCCAAAGTCCAGAAACTACCAACCAGGATCCACCAAGTAGAATTCATAATCCAGGACCCACAATCTCGGACCCATCCACCAGGTTTCTGTCACGTATTTCCCTTATTTGATCAACAGCACAAGATCTACCATCTTGGCTCTGCAAACCAGGTTTTATCATCCAAAATCCCTATCCCCCCTCTAAGATCCATAGTCCAAGACATCCTCTGTAGTATCCGCACTCTGATATCGTCCCTGTCAAGTCCAAAGTCTAGGGTTTACCCTCTCAAGCTGACAATCCAGAAACTACCCTCCAGGATCCACTATCCAAAAAATGACCCTCGTGATTGGGCAGTTTCAGTTTTGTTTGTCCAAGGACTGCTGGGTTTGGTGATCTGGTTTAGATCCTTTGGGATCAGACTCTGGAGGATTTGTTTAATTAGCACAGATATCGGGGTCAAAGGAAGGAGGTCAGTGCAGCTCATCTTCCTCTTTATAATTCATCTGAGCAGACAGAAATAAACTGACGGACTGAAACTAACAAACAAAAAACACTGCAGCTGTGGTTGTCTCTGAGAGCCCAGTTTAACACAGTCTCAGTCTCACACAGTGTGAGGCCACAGTCCTCATTCCAGTGGCAGATGGTTTAACTTCTGGTCAGAACCCTCAGCTCTATGTCACCTCCACTTTTACTCCACATATTTCCTGACTCCCTCCAGCTGAATCCCACCACCCCTAAAGTCAACTTAAAATACTGTTCAATTTCAAGTAGGTAACAAAAGAACTTGTTTCTTTTTCTCTCAATGGAAAAATAAATCTCTTATTCTAATGCATGCTTTAATTAGCAAACTAGGCCAATCCCACACCCAGAAGTCTCACCTAAGCAGGTACACAGCTCTCTCTATGTCATTGAGGTCTTCATCCACAGTCAGCTGATCGATCTCCTCCGCTGTCTGATCACCAAAGAAAAGTAATTAAAAATACATCATTCAAACAGTAACATCTCAGGTTTAAAAACTGAAGAATATCTATATTGAGAATTAAAAACATGAAGAATCCAGTGTAAAGTAACTGAAACCATTTGTCTACTACATCGACGAATCATTTCATAATCCTATGATCCAACGATCTGTACTTGACAAGTTGGCCTTTCGGATGACACGCATCGATCTAAGATCGTTTGAACTGTTAAAAAATTACCAAATCAACTGCAAGTTACTGAATTGTTTCGGATCGGATTGTTCTGGATGAACCCATATAGTCCAAGAATCAGATCAGCAACCACGGATCATGGTACAAATCAAATCGTTGCTTGATGCCAGTGAGTTGACCCTTCTTAAACAGACTAACATCTTTTCCACGACCACAGGATGTGCCTTTCTCCATGGTTGTTTAAGAGATGAGAAATTACTCATTGCATCAGCTGGGGTTAAATAACTTGTTAACAGCTAAAAGGTAATCACCAATGCAGTAATCCTCCAGTAGGAGGCTTGTACCTATTTGCTTCTTTAAATCCAGGTGGAGACTTTTTTTTTTTTGGCCAGGCAGTGTTTTTCTTTTATTGGTTTTTGTTTTAGTTGAATTTGAAAAAACTTTAATTTCAGCTCTGTAGGTACAGAATAGGATTGCGACTCGGGGGCGGTGGTTGTCCACTCACTGATAGTTGAGTGTTTGATCCACAGCTCTTGCAGCACACTTTGAGGGGTGTGTGTGTCTAGATGGGGGGTGTAACTGTGTTGTCATGACATTGAGGTTTCTACTATAAGAGGAATTTCCAGACTCTACCCCCTCATATCATCATCTTCATCATCACCAAGCCCCGCCCCCTCCACCCCCGCAGTTCCAGGAAGCATGAAGACGAAGAGTGAGGAAGAGGAGGAGGGAAAAAAGTGTCTGCTCTCTGTCTTCCACACAAGCAAGTGGGCAACCTGTGTGTGTGTGTGTGTGTGTGTGTGAGACAGACAGAAAGTGCGTCACGCTGCGGGTCTCCCCTCCTGCAGTGAAGCTTCTCCTCTTCATCCCACCCTCCTCTTCCTCTCTCTCTCTCTTTTTCTCTCTCTCTCTCTCTCTCTCTCACACACACACACACACACATTATGAAATGATGACGTACCTTGAGGCTCCTGCGGATCGGTCTTTCGATGAAGGCGAGCTCGTGCAGCTCCTCCAGCTGCGCGAGCAGCAGGCTGGACTGACTCCCTGTCATTCTGCCGGAGAACATCTGGACGCGTCCCGGTGATCAGGTGGAGTCAGTGGGAGAGCAGGCGGAGGGTCTCAGCACCAACCATCCCTGATGGAGGCGGGGGGAGGAGGGAGGGGGAGTTACTAACCGTTTCCAAGGAGATCCCGGCTCGGTTCTCGCGGGCGGAGGGACGTCACACCAGACTCCGTTTAAAATGTAATAAATTAAAAAGTCTTTTCAAATCTTCAATGTAAAGAAAATGTGACAGATCCAGAGTGTAACAGTGATCAAACCTACAGCCCCCTGTCTCCTGTTCGGCGTACATTACACCATCCCAGCTGTGATAATTTCACCAATATCTCCACTTTTCTGACAGATGCTCGTTGAAGAGTGATAGCGGGAACAGATCCCACCTCCGGCCGCTGTCACCGACCATCAGCTGGATCTTTTCCAAGCTTAATCCAGTCTGATGCAGATGAAACCTTGAGCCAGATTCCTTTTACAACATCAGCTTTTCTACATACCATCGGGTTAGTTAGCTTATGAGTTTATTAGGAGCCTACAGATAGAAACACTTTCTGATTCTCAGTGCAGGTTCATTCTTTCTGTGCGGAGGAAAGTCACGCCAGAGTCCGTTCAATCCTGACATGTATTCATTAATGAATACAAAATAAATAAAGGATTCTTTGAATCAGCAACCTTATAAAATCCACACGATCTCTTCTTGTCTTCGGCTTACACTGAGCTCTCCTTAAACCTGTCGCTTAGATGAAATGTTCGCTGTACATCATCCAGATCTTTCGTCCGGTGCGGCACGTCACGCGAAACTGCGTTAAAACTGGAGCTGTGAGATGTGACAGAGCTGCTCGGTGAAGTCAGAGGTTTACAACGATCCAACCGTCTCCTTACTGTCAAAATGAGTCCAGCACCAAGCGATCATTTCTGATGTCGGTGTTCGGTTCGTCTGCCTGCTCCCACACGGAGGGCGGAACCGAGCCGTACCAAACAGCACACAAACTCCGGAGTTCACCTGTGTATGTGTGGGAGTGTGTTTGCGTGTGTGTGTGTGTGTGTGTGTGTGTGTGTGTGTGTGTGTGTGTGTGTGTGTGTGTGTGTGTGTGTGGTTCCTGCAGATTCTCAGACCCGGTAGCCTATCTGGCCTCCTGTAGTCCGCTTTGAGTCGGCCCAGTCTAAAAAAATGAATGGACTTCTGTTCAGCTACATGAAGCTGCTGATCTATGTTATGACAGACCTGCTGCTGTTGGAGACCAAGGCCACAGACAGGGTACTTTACCGAGACCAGAACCCACTAGGAAACCCGGATCAGATCCCGGACCAGAGCCCGGACCAGGACCGAGGAGCTAGTTGGAGGCTAACGCCCTGCAGTGCTGCAGCTAAAGTGTTACCATGGCAACGTCCGCCTGTCTGTCCGTCATTAAACTCATTCACAAAGTCAGTAGATCAGACAAACGGTAGACAGACAGATTACAAAGGGAACAAGCCATGCTCTTCTCTTCCTCCCCCCAAATTTGACTTCAGTGTCAGAATTAGAAGATTTCTGTTTTCTCTCTTTTTCTAGAAATTTAAATCAAAGTCAGAAAAGGCAGAAATTCTGCAATCAAACCAAGAATTCTTATAGTCATAATGAAATTGAGAGAAATGATTGACCATTTAAAAAAAATAAATAAATAAATAAATAAAATTGCATAACTCTCACAATTTGAAGAACAGTAGATTAAAGTCAAATAGGTTTTTCCTCATAATTCCAAATTTAATTTCAGAAGTATATTGCATCTTGAGATCTCATTGAAAAATAAAGTCAAAAATGTCATTCTGTGGCCCTTATCCATACAATTTTCATGTCCAAAATTCTCATGTGAAACTTTTTCATAGGGAGTGTTGGAGCCATTATAGTTTTCTGTTCCTTTTTCTTTCTTTTATTATTTTTATTTTTGTTTCTGTATTGAACACTACATCAGTTTATATGCCATTCTTTTTGTGTGTGTGTTCAACCAGTGGGTGGTGCTTAGCACAGGAAGAAAGGCATTTAGGTAAGCTCTAGTAATGAGCAGGTGTGAAGGGAAGGCAAACAGTTTTTTGACCATGTCAGTGTGACAGCGTGAAGTTGTCTTCTTCATATTGTAACCAGAGACAATTAAACATGTTAGAAGGTGAACTTAAAATAAAAGGGTCACTGTACTCAAAGATACCTTACCCTGGACATTTTGTATTTGTTACTAAGAACGTGTATCAAAATAAGTTCTTCCTTTTCACATATAAAGCAAATGTATATCTTGATTGCGTGATCCTATGGGGGTAAACAGATTTTCTCAATCCAGTAAAATGGTTTCAACATTTGGATAAACAAAAAATCAGACTACCTCCCCAAAAAATGTAATCTAGGTATGTTGTAGTGTCCATCTAACATACCTGCACAGAAGAGTTCTTCTTTTCACCTTGTTAAAGTTCTGGGGACTCCTGAAAGTATAAGTCATCTCACCTGGCAGAAGAAGTTACATGATGGAATAAACTACCTGGCACAGTTAGATAACAAAATATCTGACAGAACAAGCTGCCCAACAGGTGATTTTGTTTCAGAAGGACCCTCCTGAATGAATAAAAAGTCAACAGAATGTGCTACATGGACTGAAAGAATCAGCAACATGAACCCACAAAATGAGTTTAACTCCCTGGCAGCTTATATGACAAGAAGCTGTTTGCTTCATTGCACCACCCATTAAAAAATATTTTATTTGTAATAGACTATTAATAATGAACTCTTTTTACAAGAGATGACCTTTTATTTTTTGCCCCTTGCCCTCAGAGCTGTCTGCATATGTCGCTGTGTCTGACCAGGGCTCCCCCAGCACAGACTGAGTTTCACCAGGATCGAAATGCATCTATTTATATCTGAGTGATTTTTATGATCTGGGTCATGAAGTGAGACCACAATTCAGTGAGGTGGTCTATTTAATACAGATCACATTATCAGAGGGGTTTAGACACTTAAGCTCTTAGACAGAATACACTTTCAGCTTCAGGACGGATAAAACAAACACTTCTGACCTTCACCATCGGACTCTGAGTGACCATCAGCTGGACTTCAACCTGTTTCATCTCATAAAAGATCCAGGAGGTCGAGATCCACCAAGACTCAGGTTTAATCTGATCTCTCACTGACACATCACATTTAAATCAACACTTTACAATCTCTCAACAAATTCTTATTAAGTACTATAATTTTCTGAGGAATTCGATACAAATTTTCATTTTTCAAAATCACAACTTATGGTTTCAACTTTTTTCTCAATAACTCACTTTATGTCTTCAGATTACAGCCACTATGGCAACCGCTACCAGGACTTTTGACAACTTCAATGTTTGTGATCAGCTGACCGAAGAAGAGCTAATACAAATTGCAATAGAAAGGAGCTTTGATGACAGGCGCCCAACCAACAACATTGATCAGATGCCTTCAAGGACTCCACCATCTCCAGCTCCTCCTCCCCTGCAGCGCACACCTGGCCATACCTCCATCCCTTCGAGAAACATCCCTACCCCGACACACACCTGTACTGCAACAACCCGCACACAGCCTTCAGTCAACCCCCCTCGACAGGTCCAAAACTCAGCTAATCCCCCAACAAGCCTGTCCATGCAACTTTTGGAACGCTGCAAAAGGTAAGTCCAAATTCACCTATACAAGACTCTATGAGGTGAGTGAGTAGCAAATCAGCTTTTCCAGGACTTAAAGTGAATCAGGCTAAATCTATCTGTCAAGGTCCTTGTTAGTAGAGTCAAAATAAAACTACTTGTCCAAGTATCCCACAGCTGAATCAGTACAAACAGACTTGTCCAAGTCTAAGAGTTATTCCAGATCCATCTGTTCAAGTCTTCATCAGTTGGTTCGGCCCAAATCAACCTTTCCCAAGTCCAAATAGAAGTCTTCATTTGCTAAAATCTCTCTAAATTGACCTGTCCAAGTCTGTATCAGCTGAAAAAGTCTTGATCAACCTGTTCAGGTCTTTTATCGCTGAGCTAGTCCAAATCCACTTTTCCAAGTCAGTCCAAATCCAAAAAGTTTTTATGAGGCAAGTCAGTCAAAGTTCACCTGTCCAAGTCTGAATTAAGGTAGTCAACCCACATTTACCTGTAATGCTCTTTTTAAAGTTAGTCAGCCAAGATCAATGCCTTCACATCTTTAACAGGTCCAAAGTATTAATAAGGTGGGTGAGTAAAACTGCTCCTGTCCAATGTCCTTGCTGTTTTTGTCTCAGTGAGCTTCCCCCCGTGGAGTCGATGATTGTGAAAGGGGACACAGGCGCACTTTTGGACTTGGTCAGACGGAGGTCCAGCAGTGTATTGGAGCCAAACGATGAAGGCTGGGTTGCTCTTCATGAAGCTGCTCATTACGGACATCTGCCATCCATTAGTATCCTGCTCAATGGTGAGGACGGCACTGGTTTGAAGCTCGTTTTCACCATTCATCACTGGCTGATTTTTATTTGGGTTTTTAGGTTTCATTGGGGATATTTTTTACTTTCTATTTTCATGACCGAAGATAGAGTGGTTGTGGGGATGTTATTCTTTATGCGAAGACACTCCACTTGTAGTTAACCTTTGTATACATGGTGAATTTGTCCCTATTCTCTCTCACAAAGAGAATGGCCTTTGACCTCTGTCTCTCCTCAGCCTATCCGGACACAGTGAACAAACGCACTTTGAAGAACCAGACTGCTCTGCTGCTGTCAGCCAGAGAAGGACATGTTTCCTGTGCTGACTTTCTTCTGAAGCGTGGAGCAGACCCAAACATCCCTAATGTTGACAGAGAGACACCACTGTTCTTAGGTAAAACTGACATCAGAGCTTGGATACAACTGTACTTATCTTCTCCTTCTGGCTCCTCACGTATCCTTTTCATGAAAGCATGAGATTTTTTGGTAATTTCGGGCAACTGTTACTCTTTTCCTTGTTGTTTTCAGCCTGTGAGAATTCACACAGAGATGTTGCAGATATATTGCTGAAGTATGGTGCACAGGTGAACCGCTGCAGCACCCAGGGGTTCAGCCCCCTTCATGAAGCCTGTAGACATGGGCAGCTGGAGCTCTGTGAGATGTTACTGAGGGCTGGAGCAGAGCTTGATCCCAAGAACACCTATGGCATCACACCGTTCTTCACAGCCGCCCAGCATGGACAGGTTGACATCCTACACCTGCTCGCCAAGAAGGGTTAGCTATCCAGCAATGACTGTTACAGTCAAGTTCTTGATGTTTGGGTGTTGCTGACTTCTTTCTTTGTTACTCAGGGGCAGATATCAATGGACAAGCTGCAAATGGAGCCACACCACTGTTTGAAGCTTGTAAGAACGGTCATGTTTCTACGGTGGAGGTGCTGCTTGGCTTGAACGCTGACGTCAACCGATCCTTGATGTCGGGCCTACTGCCTCTTCACGTGGCTGTTCAGAATGATCACCAACAGTCTGATACATCTGTTTTCTTACTGTCCGAGCGTATATCGTTTGCACAACTTTGAAATCATGACTTGAACCTCTCCACAATAAAAACTTTCAGCTGCTGTCTTCTCTCATTTTGATCTCCAGGATTGTGACGATGCTAATCCCATTGACGAGCAGGGTGAGGATCCGTACCAGTGGTATCAGCCCCCTGCACATTGCAGCAGATAAAGACAGAGACGACATCCTGGAGCTCTTGATCCAGTCTGGATTTGACGTCAACGCCAAGCTGTCGGAGGGAAACATCAGGATGTATGAGGACCGGAGGAGCACAGCCCTCTACTTCTCTGTTTTCAATGGGAACATTGAGGCCACTGAGATGCTCCTAGAGGCTGGAGCCAACCCAAACCTAGACGTCTTCAACCCTCTGCTTATTGCCATCCGGCGGGCCTGGATTGACATGGCGTCAATGCTGATAAAGTATGGGGCTGATGTCAACGCTCAGATTACCACCCAGCCATCCATGTTCCCATCAGCCATATTTCTCAACAAGTCTCTGCCCATGCTCAAACTGCTTCTAGACAATGGCTGTGATGCCAGACAATGCTTTGATTGCCCTTATGGCCAACACCCTCACCCAGCTGTAGCGCCCATACACCGTCCCATTGAAGAAATGCGAGGTATCAGAAATCTATTGCCACAGCGTCCTGTTCAGGTGAGTGAGACCTATTAGGACAAATTAGTGCCTGTGAATGTGCTGAATAGAAGCTCTTCTTCATCTTGTTCCAGTTCTGTGAAGCTTTCTGCAGCCAATCCCTCTGCCGTGTAATCGGCCCCATGGTGTCCATGCTGCTTGACTACGTCGGCCATGTGAAACTCTGCTCTCGTCTGCTGGAAACTGTGGAGAAGTGCAGCGACTGGCCAGAGATCAAACTGAAAGCAGGTAGGACACAAACTTGTCTACATAGGTGTTGGGAGGGCAAGGTTGAGATCAGGACCAGAAACCTGGCTCATCGAGCAAACATACCCTCCTTTTTTCAGGGCCTGTATGCACATTCTTACACAAACAGGTCATCAGGAACAAGGTACCGTTATGGAATGACCCCATACTTTTAGCAACATGCATGACTGCCAAAAATTGTCCAATTATCTTTCTGGACTATAAGAATGAGACAGCTGCAGAACTCGAGGTGGGGAACTGCCTGGAAAACCCCTTTCCAACAAACTCACGCTAAAAAAAAAGCAAGAAACACACATTTTCCAGTCAGAGGAACTGACATTTTATACTAAGACTATGTAGAACTGAAATCTCTTGAACAAGGTAAATGGGTGTGGTGTTTTCAAGCCCATAATTGATGATCTTCATCTTTTAAGTAAGCAACGTGAAAGCTGTTTTGTGGAACAAGGTGTGGTACTCCTGTGGTACTTCTTCATTGATCATTTTTTTGAACCTTCTAAGACAGCATTTTCTTACCTGTCCTCTCCTTTTTAGTGCCACCTCGTCCTCTGATGCAGCTCTGTAGGCTGAGGATCAGACATCTGCTCGGAGTCCAAAGACTTAAACTGCTCCATACTCTTCCACTTCCTGCACTACTCATCCGCTTCCTATGCCATGATGTCACCTGTTTACTCATATGAACTCAGCCATTTCTGCCACAAAATCACACCAGATTTCCATGGTTAGAGAAAAAAAAAGATAATGATACTACCTTTAGTCCTTCAGCACTTTTCAAAACAATGTTACAAAGTGCTGTACTTGAAATCTTAGAAACATCTAATCTAATACTATCAGCTTCAACTTGTTATAGATGATAGATTGCTTATTGTCTGTGTGATGGCATATATTCAATTTTCATCATAAAACAAGATCACAAGGTCACAAGACTTTTCACCTCCTCTCTTCTTCTCACTTGCTGTTGTTTACATACTTTACCCCACTTATTCAACCAATCACAGCTCTCAGACCTCATTCTGCTGCTTTTGTATCTTTGTGTATAATAAATCTTCCGTATTTTCTCATTTGAATAATCTCCAGTGTTTTTAAATCATTGACTTTTTAAAAAATAATAATCTTCATAGTCCAGAACTAACTAAAGCTGAAGCTGCAATTCAGTAACTAGAAAACACTTGTTGCTCTAAATGTGGGTCATCTTCACCCTGGTGGATTCTTATTTCTGCAAGCCATTCCCAAAGGTTCATAGGCTCAATATTTTCCCCTTCAACCAGAAACACTCCTCTGAGATCAGGAATCAAATCCAGCTGATCAGGAACTGTTTTCTTAGGAAAACATTTAATATTGGTTGATTGATCCTTGAAACAAATGCAGCCCTAATGGATCAAATGGGCCTTGCAAATAATTTCAGAATGATCTCAGACAGATTTTTTCCTTTTTTTCTTTTTTGTTAAATTTAAAGACGTGTTTGATTGTTAAATGTGTCACAGGTTCACAAAGTTCATTCAGCAACATTGAAGTTAGACAACACGGTCAGACTGCAGGTTCTTAAAATAACCTTTAAGTAATATCCCTCCCCCACCCTCACATAGAGTCATGTGCAGACCCCATTACAGACAGAAAGAGAGACGCGCAAACACAGGGAAGCACACACAGGGATTAACAAAGGAGAACTTTGAAAAAAGGTGAGTGAGACTTTCAGGTTTTATTGTTCACAAAAACATTCTGGTTCTATGAAAGCCAGCTTCTAGCTGTAAACAGCAAAACAGTTAAAAGAAGTTAAAAACCGTCTTCCCATAATGTGTCTGTATGAACAAATCACAACCTATAGTTTGCATGACTGTTTGTCCTGTGCTCAAGTCTGATAAAACACAAGAACACGTCCTGCTGTAACCTCTGACCTCTCAGCTCCATCATGGCTGCATCAGAAGCTCTGTCCTTTGAGGATTACTCGGTCTACAGCAACCTCAGTGATGACGAGCTGCTGCAGCTGGCCATCGAGCGCAGTCTGATGGAAAACAACGCCAACATCAACATCAGTGCCACTGTGAACACCAATACCAACAACGCCAACAACGATGCCATCTCCACCATCGCAGCCAACACAGCAAACATAGCGGCCAACACAGCAACAAACACAGCTTCTGCGGCGAACACAGCCAGGCCTCGCTATGGGCGTCGTGTACCAGATGTTACAATCACCAACAGGCCCCAAACATGCTCCCATAATCCACCTGGGGGGCAGACCACAGCACACTACAGCTCTCCAAACCCTCCAAGTGAAAAACCTCCTGATCTGTATGTCACACCCCTGCTTGGGAAATTGCATTTCATTTTATCAGCCGCACTTCGTGTTGTGTTATGAAAAGTATTTTGTGCTTGAGTTGCCTGCTGTGTCATTTTCTGTGAGTGAATGTTGTGTTTTTATCTCTCCTTTAATTTACTGCTATGTCACCTTTCTGCTAGTCCTCAACAATGTGTGGTCATGTGTGCTTTGATTGGCTAAAATTCTTTGTTATGTGATTTGGCTAACTGCAGTGTCACTGTATGACCGAATCTCAATGTCCTCAAGCCTTTACAGACTTAATCGAGATAACCTGGAAAGTGGTTGGATTCATGAGTCAGCAAGGGCTAAAATGGTGTAACTTAGATTGGGACAGCACTCTGACACTTCTCGCATTACCTGCATGTCATCATGTAACTCACCTGTGTAGCATCATGAATTATTGGTATTAGTGTAGTTTAAGATAATTAAAATTTTTACCAATACACTATTTTTAGTCAAAACAGTTCATCAACAAAACAGGGAAATATGAATGCAAAAAAAAACTCAATATTTCAATTAATCTGCTCATAAAGTATGTGTTAAGATATTAAGATTTGAGGGGATTAAGACTGTTTTACACATTTATTCAGAAAGATAGATGGACTTATATTTCTAAAGCATCAACATTTATTTTAACTTCTGCGATTCTTGTTTTTTTTTTTTTTTTCAATTTTCCTGTTTCGCGTTCATTTCCCCTGTTGTGTTTGTGGGTTCCCCCTGTGTTTCCATAGTTTCACTTCACATTACTATGAACTCTGGGTAATTCCCTCACATTAAGCCTGCAAATATGACCACTTCCAGAAAAGGTGTATTAAGGGCTCAAAAAGTCCACACAAGTGAAGCCCTCATGTGCTTCATGGGGATGCACCTCAAAGTCAGAGAGTGTGTCACTGTGGACACTGAGATTGGACCACTGAGCGTTTATCAGCTGTTCTGCGCTGTGATTGGCTGATGTTCCAATACCTGTTTTTCCACTAGATTGGTCCCTATGCCTCTTTCCCTGCTTTGACTGGCTGCTGTGTCTCTATCTCTGATTCAATTGACTCATGTGTCACTGTATTTTCTTTGCCTTTATGCTGAGTCACACACCGTTAGTTCACTCATAGCAATGCTATTTCTTTAATTTGATTGGCTGTTGCGCCACCTTGCCTCTACGCTATTAGAGCCCACTTTAACTGGCTGCTGTGTTCAGTTTTTAACTGTTGGTTGTTGTGTAGCTTTATGCAGTCTAATTGACTTTGTCTGTTTTCTTGGGCAGGAAGACATTTGATGGATACGTCAGTCACTTTATGACAGGATCAGGAAAGAAGATGGTGGCGTACCGTAAAGCTGATGGCACTCTGGTCCACTTAGGTCCAGAAGTTGAACAGTGAGCCAAGTTTTCATAGGCTTGCTTTAACCTCTTATGCTCCACAGGAGTGTTGGTTCTCCGTTTGCCATTCCACTTATGTCATCAAAATATAAACAGTAACATCAAACATTGGAACGCAACCTGCACCCGAAAGGCATTTCAGCAGCTAAGTTTGTGTTACAGTTTACTTGACTTGAAACGCAATTAGAGAAAGTATCGCTCTTATGGCGAACAACAGTGACGTCATACCTGTTCTGGGGTCTGATCATCACATCCTAAGCCCGCACCCCGAATATTCACTCTCCATTCCACCAGAGGAATCCAGAGCTCAAACATATCAAAAGTGTTGTTTCATCAAATTATTCCAAGTGGTGAAATTTCTCCTGTAAAGTACGTTGTTAATCTGTCTGTTGTGTCCGTTTTCACCGGTAACAGCAGTTTCACAGTCTTATAGCATTTCCGCCTCAACGTGAATCCGGCAAAGCTCGACATATTTTGCTTCTTTAGGCTTCTGGCTACAAGACAGAAGTGTCCCCATCTCGAGATTTGATGCCAGGAGAGTCTGATATATACAGGAAGTGCTCTCTGCTTGTCTGGTCAGGAGCGTTAGCTGCAGCTGTGTAAAAGCTCCCTAACAGGCTCTTTAGTTTCTTGGCTATCAGCCTTGAAAAACACATGTACAGCAACTAATAGCCTTACCGTTCACAGGAAGCCTGCTGTAGCTGGATACACAGCAGAAAAATTTTTTTTTTTTTTTTTGTCCCACGTAATCATTTATAGGCATGTGTGCAAAAGGAGTGGTATAATCTGTGACTGGGAGCTATAATTTCATAATTTAAGTGAGTGAACCTTGTCACAGTGAGAACAAAGGTACAAAGGTGACTACAAAGAGGACACTTAGCGCTGATACAGCTGTTTTTGTACGCATGAAGCTGTCAGACTAGACCGTGGTAAATGAGGATGGTTAGGGTTAGGCTAGCATTTGCTAGTGTCTGGTCACCTGACACTAAAAACTCTCTAACTCCTGCAAACTTTTACATACAAAGCTCAAATTTCACCCAGATGTAGATGGCAAGGTGTAGAGGAGATGAGGATAATCGCTTGTGTCTGGCATGAAGCATCTTGAAGTAAATGATGTCCAAAAATTGGTTATGAAAAATGAAGAGAAACATACTGTTTCAGCTTCATTTATCCTATCGTGGACTTTTGCCACATATGAAAACAGGACATTTTCTGGAACTAGGGACATAATTTTTTCGAATGAAGTGTCACTGATGAGTTTTGACCACGTGGTTCTACAGTAATAAGCTCTGAAACATAGCATGGTAAATAGGCCATAATTAGATGGGATGTGAGATGTTAATCAAAATCACCTGTTTAATCACTTTCAGTCATGTCACAGGCAAAATTATGAGACAAAGGTGGGTGATGAGTCATTTACTTGCAGGGAAGAGGAGCCTTTGTTTCAGGCCATCCGTGACGGTGATGCTAACAAAGTGAGGATGTTGACGACGCATACGGGTGCAAACCTGATGCTACCCAGTAAACCGGGCTGGCTCGCCATTCATCAGGCTGCATGGTACGGGCAGACCAACTGTATGAGAGTGCTACTGTCAGGTACACACACACACACACACACACACACACACACATACATATGCATAAACAAGATATTCTGAAATCCCTCTGAATTAAGGGAACACCTCTGTTTGTGTTCTCAGCTCAGCCTGGGATGATCAACATGCGGACAGATCGTGGTGAGACAGCTCTGCTGATTGCTGTCAACAAAGTGAAGCCTAAATGTGTTCAGCTACTGTTGGAGAGAGGAGCAGACATTGACCTTACAAACTTTGACAAAGAAGCCCCTCTTTACAAAGGTAAATTATGCCAAATGACACATTGTTTTCATGTGTTGTCTGTCACCTTCTTCGGCAGCAGTTAAAGAAGACATTGAAGATATTTCCATAGTTTCAGTGTCCTGTCGCTAAGTTTTACTTCTACTTCCTGCAGCTTGTGAGAAGAATAATGCTGAGATAGTTGCACTGCTGTTGAACCATGGAGCTAAAGTCAACAGTCAGTGTGTTCAAGGTTGGACAGCCCTGCAGGAGGCCGTGAGCAGGAATAACCTGGAGATCCTTGAGATGCTGGTTAAGGCTGGAGCCAAACTCAGCCTAACAAACTGTTACGGCATCTCACCACTTTTCACTGCAGCTCAGAGCGGGCAGCTTGGCTCTCTGCGCTTTTTGCTCCAACACGGTATGTAAGACACTGACAAGCCTGAGCCTTTGTGATGTTGTGCTACTTTGACTTTTTCAGCTTTGCTCCCCAAAGTGCTTCTTGACTTGCACGCTGGATTTTGACTTGAAAAAAA
Source organism: Thalassoma bifasciatum (assembly GCA_008086565.1). Classification (NCBI taxonomy): domain Eukaryota; kingdom Metazoa; phylum Chordata; class Actinopteri; order Labriformes; family Labridae; genus Thalassoma; species Thalassoma bifasciatum. Next base: position 111,947 of record RPOG01001506.1, read on the forward strand.
GTATTTTCACATTGTGGTTTCTGAAACAATGGCAGGACAGTTTCAGATGCATCACTATATTCAGTGATTTGAAGCAGCGACTGTTCTGTCAACCTCAAATATAAACCCATCCCCCACAAATGTCTGTTGGTTAAATCTGTCACAGATACCTGTCATACAACACCTTCACATGACAGTTTAATAAACACCGCAGCAGCTGCAGGGGACCCATGCCCTCTATTCTTTTCAGCAGTCATAAACACGTACCTGAGAGGCAGGCTGGCTCTAGTTTAGAGATTTTCCTTGTGACTCCTGACTCTGACCCTTTTGTCTCCCTGCAGGTGCAGATATTAACAGTGAGGCTGCTGATGGTGCCACTGCTCTCTATGAAGCTGCTAAAAATGGACACGAGGAGATTGTGCACTTTCTTCTTTCTCGGAACGCTGATGCCAACAAACCTGGAAAAAGTGGATTCTTACCTCTACATGTAGCTGCCCAGAGAGGCCATGACGAGTAGGCACACTCACCTTTGGCTTTGATTGTCTGTTTATGATTGCTAAGTGATCGAAAAACACTCTCTGTTTTCTGTTCTACGTGTTCTAAAAGAGGTTAAAGTTTTCTGACCCATCCTGTCTGTCTTACATGCCAGGATGTGAGAAGGTCTGGTCTAATTTCTGTGATGTTTCCTATTCCCAGAATTGTTGATTTGTTGATCCCAGCAACAAGTAAAGCCAGAGTCCGGCGAGCAGGTATTAGCCCACTTCACCTCGCTGCTGAGCGAAATCGTGACGAGATCCTGGAGACTCTAATCGAAGCTGGTTTTGATGTCAACGCACAGCTATCTGAAGAGCGTATGAGGCTGTATGAAGACCGCCGCAGCACGGCGCTCTACTTCACCGTCATCAACAACAACATCGATGCTACACGCCTGCTGCTTGAGGCCGGTGCTGACCCAAATCTGGACGTGTTCAGGCCCCTGATGGTGGCAGCGAGGCTCGGCTGTGTCCAAACCCTTACCCTGCTGGTGGAGCATGGCGCTGACATCAACGCCTCCATTCCCACACATCCCACCACCTTCCCTGCTGTCTACATGTTTTCTATGAAGTACCTGCCCATGTTCAAGTACCTGTTGGATCGAGGAGGTCATGCTCTTCCCTGCTTTGACTGTGCATATGGAAGCAAACTTCATCCACCAATCAAAACCACACGATCACAGAGGGACGAGCTTGTCTACACTGATAGAGCTGTGCCAGAGTCACAACTAAGCACAAAAGGTGTTCAGGTGAGCTGAGTCAGTTTGCACTGCTGAAAAATGAAAAGATTTTCTGTTTCATGTTTGAAAACACTTTTCCAGGGACAGGGACTTTTTACGTTATCCAATAAATCATTTGTTCTATGACTGATTATTGGATTCTAGCATTACCCTTAAACTAGCTGCGAGCAGTTTCTGGAAAGGTAATTTAGCGTCAGTGATTAAGCTCCACTTACCATAAGCCTTTGCTCCACACTGTTGCAAGGTATATGTTAGTTTCAGTTTAACTCTAGGTTTAGTGCTACTACTACTTTGCTTTTTATTTGGTTCTAATCAACATTTAGATAAGCACATCCTATTGCTATTTATATGCTCTGTGTTGCTTGGGAAACAAACTTTATGAACTCAGTTTGTGGTATTTTAGTAGCCTTATTTAGCGCTACTCACAGCTTGGCGCTCAGGAACATTTTGTGTAACGTTAGCAAATCAGTGTTCCTCCACAACGCAGAACAAACGTAACCTGCTTCTTTATTTTATTGCTAGACTCAGGTTTGAACAGATCACTGCAGCACAATTGCTGCATGTGAGTTGGAATGAACATAATGACAAACAGCTTGGCCCGTGTTTTAGCCTCTAGCTCATGGGTTAGCCTTTAGTTTGTGTTTTAGCCTCTAACCCGTGCTCTCCTACTTCCACTATAGCTACTAAATAAATCACAGAAATTGTTGTCAGCAGAGAAAAATACAGATCCCTCCATGACTGCTTAACTTCATCAGCCTAAATGGTGTTGTCATGGAGAGTTCGGCGTGCTGTAAATCAATCCAGTCATGCCTGACAAGACAGGAAAGCTAAGATACAGCAATTATAAACACATTTTGACGTCAATAATCCCATTTTAAATCTCATATTGTGACTTGGCAGATATATGAAAAACAGTTTCCTGATCACTTAGAAAGCGCTCACATCCCCTTTAATTGACAGTTCTGTGAGATGATCTCAGTCCCCAGTATCTCTCGGTGGGCGGGGCCAATCATTGATGTCCTGCTGGACTATGTGGGTCATGTGACTCTTTGCTCAAGATTGATGGAGCACCTGGACAGTTACTCTGGCTGGAGTGCCATCAAAGAAAAAGCAGGTAATGCAACAATCTGCTGCACAGTTTGCATCTAAGTTTAATAGTGCTACTTTTTAAAGGCTTCAGTCTTATTTCTTTCATGTTTGAATGAAATTTCCCCTCTGTAATATTTGGACTCTAAGGACTATTTGTTATTTTCTGTTGTGTCACAGCTCCCCCGAGACCATTGCTGCAGCTTTGTCGACTTCAGATTCGACAGCTGGTTGGTCGTCGTCGTCTAAAGAGGCTGCCACTTCCTGGAACTCTGATTCGCTTTTTGTCACATGTTGAAGCATCTGCTGATGAATGCTGATTGAAATGGAAAAGAGGGAGATGTTGGGCTGGTTTGAACAGTTTTGGTTACTTTAAGCTGCTGAGGCTTCACGTAATTTAGTGTGGGTGAGTCTCTTACATCAATATCTGTAAATGACTGTTCTGTCCTTAAATGCTGGCATAGGAATTTTCTATTGAAAAAAACAAAAAAATTTTGTCAGAAGTACCCCTCTCATCAAAAAGGATTTATTTTTCTGCATGCATTGAATTATATTAGAGCCAATATGAAATCTCAAAGCCTGAGGTGGGGAGAGCACACCGCTTCTCATTTTTTACGTGCACACATTTAAACCCAAGGCAGGGAGAGCAGCAGCAAAGACCCCAAGGACTTTACACTTGTGAAGCTGAGCTGAAAACAAGAAGCAGCAGCTTTGATGGACTTAAGTCATTTAAGTAGAAACCTATTTTGCTATTTCATGAAAGAAATGCTTAGATGTAAACAGTTGAGCTGTCAGCTGGTAGGGGCTGGTTTTAACAGCAGGTGATGTTCCGTAGGCTGAGAAGTGCTGCTTTGCACAATTGAATTAAATTTTGTATTGATTTAGTCATTTTTAATCAATTTGTGTGAAAACCTTTAATTTTTACTGAACATTAATTTTTGTTTGTGTATTTTCGTTGTTGTAGACTCTTAAAGAAGAAAACACTCAGTCGTGACTAAAATTATAGGGATTTTATTATACCCGCATGTGTCAGAAGCTTCTGTGTGTTTGCTGCTGAAAAAACTCCTCAACAGCTCTTTTGATAAGACAAAGGTATTATGCACTTTATGCAAAAAATATTTGATGCATCACTTAAGTACTTTTAGCCACCAGCCAATCAAGCAGATACCGTTAGGTGTTTGCCACAGACCTGTTGATGAAAGTAAATTAACGTAGATCTCAGTGCATTGCTGCTAAATGGGAGTTAACAATCGGTTTTAACAACATCCACAGGTTGACATGTTGATATCGTTCACATGCTTAACAGCTGCAGGTTTCACACATACAGAACCTGAATGAAACAAAGAAAGCAACTAAACTAGAGCTCCTGGAAGTGCAAATCCTGTCGCATTAACGAGGGATCTCTGGACTTCAGAGAGTAATTGAATTATCTCAGAATAACTCTACTCTTCATGCACACTACATTGACACTGACTGGACCTCTTATACATGCACTTCTTCTCATTTCTAGATGTGTAAAAGTGTTTTCCTTTAGAGAATAAAACCAAACCTGACAAAAGTTTGAAGCTGTTTTTTATTTCAAGTCACATGTGCAGATGACAATGATGTTGCAGTGCAGCATTTATTCAAAGCTGAATCCAAACTCAATTTTATTCTCAAGTTAAGGCATTTAGGAGAATTGCTTTACATATTTATTGTCAGAACTGGATCAATACACCCTTACAGTAATTTATTGACTTGATCATAGGTTAACCATGGAGTCATATTTTTAACACTTTGTTGTATTTGGTTGAAAGAATTACTTTTTTTTTTTTTGGTTCCTTCAATTCCAAACTGAACTTCACACCCATCAGCAGGTGGAGCTGTTTGACCAAATACAGAGCTGCTCTCTGTCACCTGCTACTATGACAACCAGAATTAGGGATGTTCAATACCCTCATGAATAGTCACCGATATCAAGCACTGGTATCACAAGTGCTTTTGACACAGATGATTTCAATTGACACAATGACAGATCATTTTGAACAGGGAGTTTTGTTACTTAGAAAACACAGCACAGTCACTTTGCCATTATGTCCAGAATACAACACAATCAACTCTCCCTCAGTTTAGGACTGAATTGTAATAAATGATTAAAAGTGCAACAGAAAACGAACAGCTCTCAGAGTTTTAGTGTTTTGATAAACTGATGTGCAATTTTAAAAAGTTTAACTGTTAACTGTCTCTGAGTTTTATTCAAAGGTGAAAAATAACAGCACAAAATTAGAACAAAGCCTTGACCTTTTAGCTTCTTAACCATACTTGCTGATCCCTAACCAGAATGAACACAAAAAAGAAAGTTTATACAGAATAATAGCAACTTCATACCATAAAAATGTTGATGATGATGATGATAATGATGGTGATGATGATGATGATGATGACGACGATGAATATGCTCCCTGATGGTTCTCCTCATTCCATTCTCAGGTTCATCCTGTTGTCTCTGTGTGAACCAATGTTCTCAGACAGGAAATGATTAAGTCCAGAGGACCAGCTAAACAAACATTTCCTGTTCAAACACAAACTGAAGCTTTATTTAAAATCACAAACACTTCCTGTTTGTACAGAATGCAGGACCAGAGAAGAAGAGATGCATTTATGAAGGAATATCATGATCTTATGCAAGCTTTGTATCATCCCTCTGATAGCTCTGCAGAAGCTTTACAGGCCATAAACTCAACTAATTCTTGATCTCAGGCTGGTGTTTACAAAAACACTCATTTCAGCTACTGTCTCCAGAACTCTAGAAGCTTTTTCCGCTGCTGTTGTGCTATGGAATTGTCCCCATGGAGTAAACAAAATTACAACTTGCTAAACAAGTTCATATGTTTTGGACTCTAAATGTGACAGGAAGTTCAGAAAGGGATAATTAACCTCCAGGAACAGGAGCAGAATGTTTCTGTTTTGGTGTTACATTCATTGTGGTCTTTTAACTCTGGACCAAAATTCTTTGGGAAAACTGTCCAGAGCAGCTACATGGTTTATCCTGGGATAACTCCAACATATGTCAACACCACATTAATACTAACCATGTCCAGAATCAAGTCAAAACTAACCTTTAAACAGATTATTTTGGTTTATTTTTGTTTAATGCGTGTTGTCAGACAGCGGAGTTATACACACAGTTTGCCAATGCTGCCAGAAATTTGGGTTGTCTCTAAAGCTGCTTGTGTTGTCAGAGAGTGGAGTTTTAGAGGGTAAGTTTATGAATTAAGTTTGCTCGTATTGCCAAAGGCTCAGATTGTCTGTGTTGTGTGCAAGGGCTGAGAGAAAGGTTGGGTCATTGGACTGTCCCTTATGTGAGCTATTGTTGTCAGAAGGTGAGTGTCGCCTTAAGAGATGAGGCACATCTTAAAGAAACAGAGTTGTTTACATTTTACAATGAGTGAAATGTTTACTTGCCATTAAGAAAACAACACTTACACATGAACAGCACAAGATCAGGAAAGTGATGCAATGCAAAGCTTTGTCCACAGGAGGCACCATTTTGACCTCAACTGAAAGTTTCTGACATGAGATTTGAAAATCAAACTTCAGATTTATAAAAACCAAAGGTTAGGTTTTTTTTAGATTTCATGACATCTTTATTTTAAAAAGTCTTTTGTCATAACAAACATCGATTAACCTTTTTTTTTTTTTTTTTTAAATGAAATGTGTATGAATATTACAAATACAAGGTTTGATTATAATGGTTGATAACGTTTTTTTGACATTTTCATCTGATAAAACTTAACATGGAATGCTCTGCTTTAAACAATGATAGTGAGGATGATGATAATAAAATACTGCAGACAGTGATGAAGATGATGATAGTGATGAAAACAAGGGGGATGATACTGATAATGCAGATGATGATGCTGATGAAGGTGTTCAGGTCCTCGGACTTTGTCTGTACCTCTTTCGATACTCTGGCAGGTGATGAAGAATCCAAGCAGCAGGGGTCAACATGGCCACAGCAAACACCGACATGACGAAGAAGCTTTGCTGTCAGATACACACACACAAAAACATCTATTCAGAGCCTTTGTAATGAATAACTAATCCATCAGATATCCTCTTTTTATTATATGACCAGTCAGAGCTCCTCTTTGTGTTCAGAAATAATGATTTGCATTTTTAGGGATGGTATGAAATTTAGATAATCTCTTTTATTGTCTTTGCAGCCAATTTCTTTTTTTCCCAAGTGTTGGTTAAATGAAATAAAAGAAAGCCATACATCCAGCTAGTTAGTTAGTTAGTGAGACAGTTTGTTAGAAGTTAGCGGGTAAGCAGACAGAGGGACTCACCCCAGCTCCAATCTTGTTCCTTGGAGGTTTGCTGTAAATTGTCCTTGTTGTTTCTTTTATGGCTAATTTTTGGTGAGTGTGAGTCAGCGTCAACACTGAAACATTTCCCATCATCCTTAGCAATGCAGTCACCATTGTAACAGCATCAAAGACCTTACATTTACTCTTGGTTTCCAGTTTTTCGTTGGTAATGTGTTTCTCTCAGGCTCCTTGGTGAGACTGGGACCAGAGGAGACCAGGCAGAGGAGGGTGGGGGTCTAAAAGAGGGGAGAGTCAACAATCGGCTGATCAGATTTCCTCTACAGAACAAACAGAGAAGAAAAGAGATGATGGATGATAACAGAGCTCTGATGTTTGATGTCCAAAAGCAGAAACACAGGTGGACATCTGCTCAGTGTCACAAAAACACACAGGTACACACACACACACACACACACACACACACACACACACACACTCCTGTTATATTCGACACATCATTGACTCTTTACACTTAACATGATCTACACTGCTGAAATTATCTAGTTTGATATTTGAGCAAAGATGGCCATAAACTTGGATGTACATTCTTTTATTCTCCCTTGCTATAGTTCTCTGAGGTGGTGTATCTACTCAACTAAGAAAAGGCTACTTCAGTAATCTAGATTCACTGGTTTAACCTACTTCCCATTGTTGATTTTATTTCAGATGATATGAAGGTTTATTTTGAGCATTATAAAAGGGAAAAAAGGGAAACAACAAAACAAACAATACAAGGCACATAATTTACTATATAATAATAATAATAATAATAATGATAATAATAATAATGATAATAATAATAATAATAATAATAATAATAATAATAATATAGCTGACTGCTATATTAAAATAATATAATAGATGTATTATTATCATTATTATTATTATTATTATTATTATTATTATTATTATTATTAGTAGTAGTAGTAGTAGTAGTAGTAGTAGTAGTAGTAGTAGTATCATTACTATTAATTCAATTCAAGGCCTTAGATTTTCGTGGCAAATTTTGTGAATATTCGTTTAACTCAAATATCTTTACTTCAATCTGTGAGTTAAAGCTTTCACTGGAGGAGATCACATCAGAAATTTGAAAATTAAAAGTGTGGTTTGATTGTTATTTTACTGTCAATAAAAGATATGAAGTTCAGACGTAGGACTCATCTGTTGTTCACACTTTCATTGCACTAATCTTGATTCAACCACAGGTGGCGCTGGAGAGTCAGACCCTCCGAATGACGTCAGACAAGGATGTCATGTGACTAACCAGGAAACGAGAGATGAAAGTTCTGGAGGGGACAAGATGCGGTTGGGAAACGGGTCTTCATCAGAAATTTAACCTGAATCAATCGTCGCGAGGGCAGGTGGGTAACAAACACGCGAGATAACCGGATAGCACTCAGCTAACAGGAATCACCTTGTGAACACACGGTGAACGGCGAACAGGGAGCTAACTGTGTTAGCAGAAACAGACCAATGAACAACACAACATTTGAGCTTTAAAACGACGTTTTTGTCATTTTTATGGGATTATATTATACCATAGCAAATATTTTTTATAACATACGTACTCTTGTCAGTATTACATCAATTGTGTATTTTAACGTATTGTTTTATAGTAAAGTAAAGAAAAACAAACAGGTTTACCTGAAGACAAACAAAGGAGTCTTAAACTTACACTCACGTGAGGTCAGATGATAATACAGGTACTACTATGTGTAAGTTGTTTCAAAATATTTTATTTGAGTGTTCCTTTCAATCGGTGCTGGATTAGTGTCCAAGAATTACGGAGGTATTTTATCTTCTTCATTGATTTCTGTTATGTATATCTTTCTTGTCACAGAACAAATTTTTAATACTGCTGCTACATTGGTGTAATGCTGTGGTTGCAGTGGAATAAGAGGAAAGAAATCTATGGGTCTGATTCGGGCCAGATTAAAACAGAAGGGGAGACTATGTACTTTTTACTTTTGTATTAAGTTTAGTTTAGTTCAGATTTTATTGTTCCTGAAAAGGAAATTCGGAAAAGACTCAACAGATAAAAGACAAATGTAAGTACAACACAACCTGATAAAATTAAAACCAATAAATACAAATACTGTCGTCATTCATTTTAAACAATATGGTGTAAATGGGTAAAAAACAATAACTGTAAAGTGCAGTAGCTCTACTTGAAAGTGCAGTCCAGGGTCTAAGAAAGATTAAGAGCATTCATTTGTCAGGGAACAGAAGAGAAATTTGTATCTGTTTGTTTTAGCCTTGGGCAGCTGGTACCTCCGACCTGAGAGAAGAAGAACAAGTTTCTCAAAGATAGGATGCTTAGAGCTAGACAAAATAGACTTTGCTTTCCTGACAACTTGTCCATTCCAGATTTCTGCCGGCTGCTGAACAACAATGATAATTCTGGCTGTGTTTAGTTTAGTTTATGTGTTAATAATTTCAAGGACAGTCCCTTTTAATCTACAGAGTTTCCAGCTATTGTCCCCGACCAGGCAAGCTATAATACAATCATTGAGATTTACAAGAAAGAAGATACAACTGTGTTTACAGCAGGCCTAGGCACAAGGGAAAGAGGCATATGATGCGTAACCCAGTTGAAACATGCACAGCCAAAGCACTTCAAAGCAGTTCATGCTATGAATGATTAACCGATTTATCTGTGATTGATTGCTCTTGTCTTTCAGTATGGAGGATGATGAACTTCCGTCAGAGGATGGGATGGGTCGGTGTGGCCTTCTTCCTGCTGCTCAGTGTCATGGCAGTGTACTACGTCTTTGAAGTCCACAGTTTCAGTCTTGAGCTTGTGCAGAGAGGTGAATCTGGTACGTCGGCTCCCCCCCTCACCTCCACCTGGTCTCAGAGCCTCAGTGCCCGCCTGCCTCCGCTTCCTGTCTGGATGTGGGCATCGGTTTTCTTGCTGCCGTACCTGCAGCTCTTCCTCTTCCTGTTCTCCTGCACAAGAGCAGATCCTCGAGCTGTGGGTTACTGTGTTCTTCCTGTCTGCCTTGCCCTGCTGTGTAGTCGTCGCTACACTGCCAGGAAACCAGCCAATCAGAGAGGCCCGCCGCTCATCGACACATAGAGGATGACCAATTGAAGGGGCCTGTAGCTCATTGACAGGCAGAGAGGAGGACCAGTCATAGAGGCAATAACTCATTGACACAAAGAGGACGACCAATCAGAGAGCCCTGTTTCATTGAAAGGCTGAGGAACAGGGCCATGGCTGGGAGATGAACCTGAATGAAAGTGGACTGTTTTTTTTTTTTTTTAAATATGTGTGATGTCACATCCTGTGTGCCTTTACAGTCAAACACTCCTGTTGTGTAAACCCTCCTCAGTGTTTGTCAGGTGTGCACTCCGCCATGAGCGTCAACTGCCAGGATTCACAGTTCAGTTGTTTGAATTAAGACTGTTTACAGCTGTCAATCACAGAGAGTCCTGAGCTCTGATTGGCTGGATGCTCACTCATGTTTGTCTCCGTGTGTGTTTTTGTGTTCAATTAAAAAGATAGCAGCAGTGTTGTTGCTCTGGTTACCTGCTGTTTGATATAAAGTACAGAAGTTAAGAGAGACGAGATGTGTCTCATGAACAACACTGTCTACCACGATTACCTTATCATAAAACCAATAAAGTAATTAAAAAGGCTCCTCTTTTTATATGTGCATTTTTAAGGAGAAATGTAGAAACAATTGAACAGAGACAGATCAGGTTACTTTTCTGAAGTTATTTTGGGGCTTTTCATTTCTTTGATGACACAGTAGTGAACGATAGAATAGAAGAGGGGGCAAGAGTGAGGAGTGACATGGGAAACAGGCCACAGGCTCAGGGGCAAACCTCATGGTGTGCAATCTTCCCCAAGATCATGTTATTTTGAGATGTAAATGTTTAAATATGAGGGAGTTTTAAGGACAGATTAAGGCCTTGACACTAAGCTATCAAACATCAAATATTAAAATAACTTCCCGGAAACTGGCAGTTTTGGGCAAGTTTCTGAAAATAAGTAATTGGTTAGACTGGAGGCTTCTAAATGTTACACCACTGGACCCCAAAGTACTGTGAGAACACTCAAATAGGCTGATCTAAAAGCAAACAAACGTAATCCTGAGGCACTTAATTTTTCTGTTTACAAGATATCAGCTCATATTAATGTTTGGGCACTTCATGAACTGTTTTTATACTCAAACATTGTCTTTTTGATTGGTGATATAACAAATTAAAACCCTATTTTTTTCACTTAAATTTTTTACAATAATGAATGAAAAATGCAGCTGTACAATGTGTTTTGTTTTATTTATAAAAGGTCTCACACACACACACACAAAATAACCCCCCAGCCAGTCAAAGACTAACTTCATCAAACTGTTCTGCAAAGTTTGCTTATCAAACACAGAAACACACCACAGGTCAATTATAATCCCAAGGTGTTCCGTAGTGTCCTCAGTTTTGCTCAAATGTTCAATCGTGTCCTCAGAGAAGCTCAGGTGTCCCCTCCTGTTCTCAGGTGAGCTCTTCTTCTTCTTCAGCTTTTGGATCGTTTCGCTGGAGGCTGCTCCTCAGAGTTTGGAGGCTCCTCTGGCTCCTCCTCATCATCATCTTCATCGTCACTGTTGTCTACCTGACCTGAAGCAGGTAAAACAGGTGAGCAGGAGACTTTCATTAACGTCATAAAACTCTCACTAGCATCGTGTCTGATGTTGACAGTTTGGTCTCACCATCTGCGCTGACACCGAGGGCTTTCTCCTGCTCCACCAGCTCACTGAGAAGCTGTGACACCTTCGTGTTTACTTCATGAATCCCACCGATGAGTGAATTCAGGTTATTTTCTACTTTAATGCTGACTTTCTCCTTCTGACCATCTCTGTGAACAAGCTCCGCTGTCACAGCCGCTACAGCCGCCATATTGACTTCCACCCAGTGTCGTCATCACGTACTGTTTGCTGCTTTCAATTACCCTACGTTTTTTGGGTATTATATACATACTAAAAACTTTGGAAGGACTTATACATATTCATCATTGACTTTATTCACAAGGACTTTGTTTTGTCATTTGAAAATGTTGTATCCTGTTTTTACAAGAAAAAAAAGAAGAAGGGGGAGAAACTTTTTTTTCTTATAAACATTAATTATTTTAACCAATTTTTTTTATTCACAAATGTAAATATAGTAAAAAGAAACCCAGCTTTATATTTTTCTCAAAGATGTGGAACAATACTTACTGACGACCGAAAAGCAATTAAAACACTGAACATATGCTCTGCCTTGAATATTTTTAATTTTTTTTTATGTTTTGAAGGCTCAAACCCTGGATATTGTATCTGTTTTCCATGTATTTGTAGTTAAATTTGTAGTTAAGTTAAATTTTTAAAAAAATTACACTACATTCATAGAAACTTTCTCTATTTTCAATTTCAAGCCACTGTAGGAGGCAGCGGCCCCTCTTACTATAGACACTTTGTCTTTCACTGGTACACAAACACACACACAAGAATTAAAAGAAAAACAAACAAACAAACAAACAAGCAAAAACAGCAACAACAGAAACGCTACCACGATGATACCACCCATAAAACTCAAATCCCACACATAAAACCACAAATGCCACCCGATGAGAACTTGATGAAAGATGAAACTTTTGTCTATGATTTGATGTGTATATTGGGTGTATCAGACTTTGACTGTTTTACTCTTGAAAGAAACGCTTCATAAAAAATTGTGCAGTTTATTATTGGTAAACAATACAAAAACAACAACAACACATGGTACAAATATCAAACACCCACTTGTAATTTAACAGTATGATAACAAATCTTTAACAGATAAACAATTCCACCAATAACTGATCAATCTTGCCCATTAAATGAAAGATTAACCTCTATATAACATCTCAAAGACACCTGAAAATCGATCACTTTCTGATAAGTGACACAAGAGGAGGATTATTCAATGTGCGGGATTTGGACTGATTCTGGAGGGTGTACGTGAACGCAACGTGGAAATGCACAAGTAACAAAAATATTTCCTGTTGAAATTTAGAAATTCGTCTTTTGTTCTGCATTTTTGTTTGTTTGAATTGATTTAGTATTTTTTATTTTTTTCAAGCTCTTAACAAGACTTTGTGTTTGATTATTTTATAAATTAATTCGTCCGGTTTTTATGTTAACATGACATGTTATCTATTTAAAAGGGTTTTCTGTTCTCTATGTTTTCTTTTTATTTAGTTTCATTTTAAATTATTTTATTTTATTTTTTCTAAAAGATTAGTGACCTCTAACCCCGGGATGCCGCCAAATACGAGCTTTCAAAGTGACCCGGATGTAATATTCGGACCTGTTTTCAGTTTGTGGTTGAAAACAGATCTGATAAGATTGACACAAGACCCGCTGTGTTTGTAACTTTAGCAGCTGTCGATCAGGTCATCGATCTGGTGACAGTCTGCTTCAGTATTTGTAATCGTTCCTGTGAAAAGTTCCTGTTTAGGCTCCTCCAGGTGAGTTCGTGGTGTTTATTTAGCAGCTATAACGGTTAGCATTAGCGACTCTGGAGATTCACGTTCATATCAGAGGAAACGTTGTGATGCTAACGGAGGTAAACAAGCTGTAAACAAGTGTTGTATTCTTTAGCTGTGAGCAGAAGGTAACAACAACGACAAAAGTAACGAAATAATGCAGAAGAGCCACTGTGATGATGCATGATGTGATCTCACCTGTGTGTGTGTGACACCCACTGCACCTGTCTCCTCCACCTGCCTGTGGCTTCACTACATCTACAGGCAGGTGGAGGAGATGTTGCTGTTTCTGTTTCTGTTATTGAGTGATGATACTGATGTGTTCGTGTGACCTGTGCAGAGTGTCATGTGGATGTCAGGTGTATCAGGATGTCCTTGTGATGAAAAAATGATGAGCATGATGATTGGTCTGTGTTTCAGACAGGAGAAGGATGTCAGACGAACAGGTGGAGGAGCAGACTGTGTCTCTGGTGGATGTCCTGGAGGAGGATGAAGAACTGGAGGAAGAAGCTTCAGCTGTGTTGGCAGGAAGTGACTCAGATCACTGCTCATATCCAGAGGTACCTGCTAGGGCTGAATGATTTGCAAAAACAATCTAAATGTGATTATTTTCCCCTATAATGCAATTCTGATTTATTTTGTGATTATTTTTGGGTTCTCTGTCTTGTTTGTTATCAAAGACTTAGACGCTTAAGCCTTTATTTCTTGAAATGTTGATGATTATGAATCAATAAATGTAATTTCTAAAAAAAAATCAGAACACCACATAAGATATATAAAAAGTACATTTTAAACAGAAATATCAGGCTTCTGAAAAGTTAAGTAATTTCTATGCACTCAATACAATTTTTTTCCACACTTAAATGCCTTTTGTTCATTTTAGTCAGTTCTCTGTTCTTTATTTTTACACTTTTGGACCATTTTTGCTATTTTTGACTGTTTTCTTCACAATTCACTTGCCAACATTTGTTTCATTTTGGCTATTTTGCTGCCTCAAACTTATTATTATCTCAACTTCTTGCCATTTTTGCCACCTATCATCTCTTAGATTGTTGCTCTCACAACGGTAGTTTCCATTATTTGGCTCTTTGGTTGAGCAGGTTGAGTAACACTGGTGTTGAACACAAAACATCTACTGCAAAAAAATTGAGTCTGGTATTCTGACACATTTCAAGTTAGAGAAATATTACAGAGGGCCATTCTGCAATTTAATCTGATTTGTGATTTATTGCCCACCCCGAGTACCTGCTCACCCCAATACCCTCATTTAGACTTACATACATAAATAACTTATATGCTGGCAGAGATCCACAAATTTGATAATCTCAAAAAAGAGAATTTATTTTTCATTTCATCATTGTGTGTGTGTGTGTGTGTGTGTGTGTGTGTGTGTGTGTTTCAGGGCTACGTGAAGCGTCAGGCTCTATATGCTTGTCACACCTGTACCCCAAAAGGAGGTGAGGCAGCAGGTGTGTGTTTGGCCTGTTCATATAAATGTCACGAAGGTCACCACCTCTACGAACTCTACACTAAAAGGTAAGCACTCACTTTTTTACTTACCAATTAACCACTAGTCTAACTTATACACTGACTATACTTTTTGGTGATGATGCCCATGTATACTGAGCATCTATTACAGAGGTGCAGCATCATTAGACGCTTGAAGAAATGAAGTTCTTAGTTCAGCATAATTTCCTAAGACTGGAGACTGTCTTTCACCTCCCTATCTTCACTGTTTTTATTTATGTTAACTAACTCCCTCTTCTTCTTCTTCTTTAAAGGAACTTCCGCTGTGACTGTGGAAACAAGAAGTTCACAGAGCTGCAGTGTAAACTCTTTCCTGTGAGTTCTGACAACAGTACGATCTAAATGATAACGACCCGAAGAATAACAGTGTGTGTAAATTTCACGCTGTTTTCATGTTTCAGGAGAAGGAAGAGGTGAATCCACAGAACAAATACAGTCATAACTTCTTTGGAGTGTACTGCACCTGCAGTCGACCATACCCTGACCCAGATGACCAGGTGAGAAACCCACAGGACGCTCACCTGCCCATAAATTGTGCTGTTTCCTGTTTAACCTCTGCTTCTCTCTGATTGGTTAAATGTGTCCAGGTGGAGGATGAGATGATTCAGTGTGTGGTGTGTGAGGACTGGCTGCATGGCAGGGTGAGTACAATAACAAACCTGACACACACACATCAGCTGTGGTGCTCTCTGCTGGTCTCACATGTTGGTGTTCTGGCAGCACCTGGGCTCTGAGGTTCCAGACTGTGTGGAGCTGCAGGAGATGATCTGTGAGGCCTGCATGAACAAACATCCCTTCCTCTGGACGTACGCCGCCGACCTGGCAGGTAAACACACCTGTACACACCAAACTGCCTACCTGCTTAGTGATTTTTTGTCAACTTCAGGGTTTACTCCACTAGAGGGCGCCAGACGGGCCCTAAGAACTTCAGGGAAAGAGGAGGGAAAATGGAGTGTGATAGAATGTGCTTCTATGTTCAGTTCCAGGTACAGGTGTACAGGAAAAAGAGAAAACTGAAGCAGACAAGTCAAACACCACGAAAGAAGAAAAGGTGGGTTTCAATACACTTTCTACAGAAACAAACCACAGACCTGAACTTCAACTTCAGTTTTACAGCTATTAGTATGAATCTTTGACCATTTTAAATCTCACAGGATGAAGACGTCATTGAGCCCAGCTGTAAACGGAGCCGTGAAGAGGAGAAGCCAAGCTGCCGACTGAAGGAGCTGGAGGCTTTGGATCAGAAAAGAGATCCATCAGGAGCTGTGTTCTGGCCCTCAGGCTGGCGCTCAAAACTCTGCCCCTGTGACGCCTGCAAGGTAACGCTCACCTGCTTTGGTGTAAATGTTTTTGGTTTGCTTAGATCTGCAGGTAAACGTTTCCTCTTCAGATATAAAAATATTTCTCAATTTTTAGGAGCGTCTGAGTGAAGGAGGTGTGCCCTTTCTGACCGATGAAACAGACACTGTTCTTGCTTACGAGAACAAAGGGAAGACAAACGAACAGACGACAAGAGGAAGCGACCCTCTGATGTCAGCACTTGACAACCTGAACAGGGTGCAACAGCTGGAAATCATTCACGGTACTTACGCTAAATAAATTAAGATACCATGCATAAAAATAAAAATACCACACACACTGTGTTTACCAAATACACAGGAAACTACAAAAACCATTCTAAAATTAAAATATCACACATGAAACTTCAACTACCACAAAAAGCACCCACATGCCACATACAGACTTACACAAAACTAGAAATATCACACACATAATTATAGTGACTACACCTCAAACTACAAAAATCACCCATAAACTGCAAATAAACACCAAACTAGAAATATTTTATATACAAAACAAGCTGTGAATGCCAAACATAAAACTACAAGTGTCAAACATACCACAATAGATTTTGCATATTAAACTCTGATTTGCTTTCAGGCTACAACGACATGAAAACTGAACTGAAGGATTTCCTACAGAGGTTTGCAGCAGAAGGAAAAGTGAGTGAAATACCCCTTGATGTGTCCATCTTCTTTCTAATTGTCTGATAGATTGTAACATCTGACGACATGCGACTCTAATTTTTTAACAGGTTGTAACGCCAGATGACATCCGTCAGTTCTTCGAGCAGCAGCAGAGCCGTAAGAGACAGCGAGCGGGCGTTGGCAGCTTCTTCTCCACCTGATGAGCTTTAACTCTCATCATCTTCCTCCCGGGATCAGCCTCCACTTTGACCTTTTTATGTTGCTTTCAGATTAGGAGTAGTGCCGAGGTTTTTAACATGCTCTTCAGTTATCTCCTGTGTTGATGCAGTCTCTTTTTTTGTGTATAAGGTCAGAGGCCACCATCATATTATGTGTTTGTGATGTCCTTGTTTGGGTTTTTTTTAAATAAAAACTAATAGTCAAACAAAATGAAGTCTTTCACTCTATCTGTTTTAAGTCTCAAAAAATGTATATATTTATTTTTTCTGAGTATGTTTCGGGTTTTGTCTGTAACCATGATGTTACAATTGTAAATTTGTTCTCGCTAATGATCATTTCTTTTCATCAAACCTCTTTTTTCAAATCCTCTATTTTTAGTGACATCATTTTGTTTTTGATGTATTGAAACTCAACTTGAAACTATTCGGAAAGTGTAAATCATTGATAAAAAGAACAAACAAATTAGGACCCAATACTGAACCTTGGGGGATGCCAAAGAAAATATATGGGACAGAAATCAAAACACTTCAAAAATTATCAACTGAGGTTGTTTTTTTTTTTAACCCTCTGATGCATGAATTATGATAATCAGTGTCAGGATTTCTCCTTTAAATGTTTTTATTTGTCTTAAGCCATGAAAAAAAAGTTTTCCATTTTTTTTCTTCAATATTTCTAACACTATGAACTGTGCCTTTAATTTCACAAAAAAGGTTGATCAACAGTTTTAAGTCTAAAATGAACACAAGAACAGTAGGGATAGGGGTATCCAATCTTTTAATATCATTTTTAATTTAGATATGAAACACTTCATAAAATAAACTCTTTTCCAAATTGTTTTGGGGAATTGAGTTGTGAATCACAGTTCTAAAACACCGCAATGAAACGATCAGCTTTTGTTACAGTAATACATTTTTCCATTAACATGACATCACAGAGGTCAAGAAAGAAAATCCAGCTGCTGCCTGCATCCACAAAAAGCATACAAATAAAAAATACAGGAACACATACGTCGTACATTCTGTGGTCACACGATCATCTGTGCCCGATTCAACACATACTGTACTCTCAGAAAAACTTTAATGCCGTACTTCAAGGTATCCTTTGACATGAACAGCGAAAGAAAGAGGTATGTGAAATAAAGTCGTGTGAAAACAAGTCCCCTTAAAGAAATGTAAGATGCAGACACAGGGAGACTACGTTCACATGAAGCCAAACAGTTTTTAAAGTGATACACCTAGATAAAGAGCTGCATCCAAAAACAAATTAACCAACAGGCACACAGCTTAGCGCTCCTCCTTTCTTACATCCAAAAATAAAACTGCCTTCAAGTTGCACATCATTTTATGATTTATATCATTTTACATCATTCTATAAAATGCAAGTACTTGTAATGCCCCTTTAGTTACCCTCGCTGATCCTATTTTAATGTAAATCAAATGCTATTGAACATTTAGATTTAATCCATTAAAATCACACACTGGACTTCCCATCAGCCCAGATTTCCCCCCTCTCAAGCCTGGCTACAATGTTTGAGTTGCAAGGACAAAACTTAAACACATCAGAAACAAAAAATACTTCAAAAGAGCTGGAGAACTCAGCTGTTTCCTCAAGTCGGTCATTCTTGTCTAAATACTTAATATTTGGTCCTTTGTGTGAAACTGTTGTTTGTGCAACAAACTCAATCAACTACCCCAAGCTTGAAGCAGTGTCTGTAACAAGGAGCAGATTTGAAACAAATATTCTCTGCATCTTAACTAAAATGAGGACATCAGGACTTTTTTTCTCTTCATAAACTTGTCTTCAAACCAGGTATTCTAATATTTTGAAGTGTTATTTTTTTCAAAATATAATTGTTAATGTTAAACTGAAAAAGCACTTGAGTGAAGAATCTCAAACATTCAACATTTTCACTCTTGTAAATATCTTTCAGTTGGACTGTTTTGTTGCCCTCTTCTATCCAGCTCTCATCTTTTTGCTGATTTTATCCTGAATATCCAGCATTGTGGTTTCTCTCCAAAAGAAACCTCTTCCTACTTTAGCTTACTACTTGTACCCATCATGTTCACTTTAAGAATATTATTCATAAGGAGGCATCTTTTTATCATTTCTGTAATTTAAAATGTCCTCACTGGAGCCTCAAATAACTAATGGTGAATATCAAACTGCTGTTTTCTTTTAAAATACTCACTTTTTTTACTTGTTTCATGTCAAAACAATGATTAAACACTTCTGAAGTTTAAACAGCGTATTTAAAAAAAGTTTTCTTGACATTTTTAAATATTCATTCCTTGAATTACTCTTACTGAATTTCAAGTTAAGAAATGTGAACAAATTTGTATTCATGGGTTATGATATGAAAATGGAGATGAAAGAAAGTTCCAGCTAAAAATCCATATATATGATCGATTTTTAGCCAACAAAAATGATGAAAAATGGAAAAATAAAATGCATTTTTAACCAGGGACAAAGTGTCACAGGGGAGGGAATTATTTCTTAGTTTTTGCTTGACGGGATTTCTCTTGTTCAAAGGTGTTAAACACCTCATCTGAGCACCATCATGGTGCAAAAATCAAAATAGATGCACTCAAAGCACCCCATGAGGTTGAAAACTTGCTTTTACCCAAAACTACAAACGTGAACAGGCCTGAAAACTGTTGGATAAACGCTTTGTTTCAGACTTGCTGAGTAGCATTAGGAATATTTTTGTATGTCATGCACATGCTTATTTTTGAGGTAAATTTATGAATAAGCCCTTTAATCACATTACCGGAATCACACTGGCAAATATCTGCAGCAGAAACATCCGCACGTTGTTTGACAAGACAAAGAGTGCAAGTAACTTACGAGATTTATCAATCACAAGTTTGAAGGTTTCAGCTGTTTTCCAGTGTGAAATCTTTAATGTATTCAGCAATGTGCAGTTTCTCTGCAGATGTTTTCTATTATCACCCCTTTGACGCCCTGCAGGCCACCTGAACAACCACAGAGCACAGTTGCAAGGAACAGACGGACCCACACTGACGGCCAGCAACAAAGTCACTGACTCTCACGCCGCCACTTCTGTCAGACTGGGGAAACTTCTCAGTCCAACTAGCACCTCACTGGATTTGATGATAGCTGCACTACTGATTCCTGCAAGATTACCACCTTGTAAGGGGAGTAACACAACTGAACACTTCTGTCTTCAATTGAAGCAGTATATTGGTTGCATCGGTGACAAAACTGCAACCCATTTTTTGATGACAAATGTTTCAAAAGTGTCTGATTATTTTTTCAACTCTCTGGAAACACCTTTTTAAAAAGACTAACCTAGATACTTTAAAAGCAGGGTTCAGTGCTGATGAGTTACAGAAACAAAAAGAAGAGGATGCTGTTTGAAAGTTTGTGGCTTAATGTGAACGTAACCTAAGTCAGTGCAATATGTTATAGAAGAGAAAAGCATTGTGTCAGGATACTGGACGCTGGCTCCCTGCAGCAGCTGTTTGTGAGACTCTTCACATTGTCATCTCCTCAGTTCACTGAGGCTTCATCTGCCTCACAGTCCCTGATTTAACTCTCCAATTCTCACCGGCTGGACCCGTTATCAGAGAAGGAAAAGAAATTCAGCCTCTGGTTTTTTGATTTGTCCTCTCTGAGCCGTTTTGAAATGCAACCAGCCAGGGTGTGGAAGTCCTCTCCAAAGCTGAAAGCTGGTTGGTGATTTTATCAAAGTGGCTGGTCAGACTCTGGAACATCAAAACGAGGTTTCCCGCCCTTCTCTGTTCGAAGTTTTCAGTGCAAATCAGAGAGATTCCTTTGTCAAGTCGTCCATTTGAAGAGTTTTAACAAAGTGCCTCAGTTAGCAGGGGACTCTTTTTCTTTAGTTTTTTCTTTTTCTTGGAAAAACATCAGTAACAAAACTAGAATCTCAGTTAAAACAACAAGGAAAAATATACACAAATATATGTTTACAATATATTATGTACATTTAAACTAGTCTTAAAAAAAAAAAAATCCATCAACATGAGGCTGCCTTTTCAAAAGCGTTCACAAAGAAAGCGCCCTCATCTCTTCACAAACTGTAAACGTGAGACGCTCGTGTTGTGGCTGGGGACGACCCCGACGTCCTCTGAAACATTTTCTTGCATTTCACATCTTAAAAAACATTATGTGCTCGCAAATGCATGTTCCCTCTCATCATTTTCCTCTGCCAACAGAGGGCAGATATAATCAGCGTGGGTCAGTTCTCCAGGCCAAAAAGGACGTCTCCAAAATGCTTAAAAATACAGGCAGCATGTTGAATTCTGGAAAATTGTACTACTGTTAAAAAACTTCCATCATTACATTGCAGTGTGTTAAAAGCCAATTTCAATTTTCTCAAATGCATATCTTCCAATTGTTTGCATTTCGTGTTTTTTATCCGTGAGATGGCATTAGGATTTCAGACTTGGGTCATGATTGATTCTGAACCTTCAGCAGCGACTTGAGGTGAACAGTCATTTGCTCTCGACTTTGGTTGCTCTGCTGAGGCTTGTTTTCTCCGACCCAGTGGCTTGGCGGTCTGGGTAAGACACTCGGTGAGGGCGGCTCGCTGAATTTTGCCCCGGCGTAGACTTTCTCACCGTCTTTAAGGGACTCGGGTGCAGCTTCGGGAGGTGGTGTGTTTACGATTTTCACGTTATTGAAGGCGTGGAGGGGTTTCTTCTTTTCTTGAAGAGGAGGCTGGAGGACAGTTGAGGGCTTACTTGGAGTGTTGTTGTCTTTCTTTCTTGAGGAGAGAGGAGCACCGGGGTTTTGGGCCTGCTTGGGCTTGTGGCTGCGTGTGATCACATTCTGCGTGATTTGATCGTGTTTGGACAGGTGGCGTGAAGGCTGGCCACCTGGCTGCATAGTCCCCCGCTCCAATCTGCCCCCTTTAGATTTCAGCAACTGAAAAACAGAAACAAATGTGCATTAATCCATCAGAATGATTGTGTGATTATTACTGGAATCAACTCTATCTCTTCTATTCTACTCTACTGAATTCAAAAATAACATATTGTATTATTGTACTGTTTTTATGAATATGCTAAGTACAGTTGTTTCTTTATCAGTATCTAAATTCCTCAGTAGGGGTGCAGATTTGGTACAACAACACCTTGCTGCACCTCTTGTGTAACAACCACAAACATCCAGAAAACAACAATCCACTTTTACTTCCTCACTGCTGCTCCAGCTCTCTTTCTCTTTCACTCAATTGCAGCAGCTTCCACTTGAAATTCTGATTTTGGACTTACTTTTCTCTGTTTTTTCAAACAGAAAAATAACAGATACTGTATCATATTATATAACCCTGATCGAAAAGACTCAAAATATTGAAAAAAGAAAACCATCAAAAGGCTGTTTCTGACATCTGCTGCATGTAAACAAGTCTCTTAATTATCATGTGACGTGTAACAAAACTGACATGTTTTAAGGTTGCACAACTACATTTCATTTTTTCATAAAAACATCCGATAACATCCTCACACAGTTCATATTTCCTCCTATTGCACAGACCTTACACATTAAACATTACACATCTTTTTGCATCTTTCAGTAGGTTTATAATCTGTGCCTTGGATTACAACTTCTTCCTTCTCTGTCATACTTTCAGAGACGCCTCCCTTCAAAGTGCAACCTGCTGCAATCATTCCCCTGACGTAGAAAGAGGAGAACAAGTCTAGGTGTGTTTCTTCATAGCACGGTTTAAACATTATCTTTTCAATGTGCCTCAAAATTACATGGATGATAAAAATGACAGAATCTATTCTAACCCAGTGACACAAGATGACTGCACTCCTTAACAGACTATATTGTCCTTTCAAAAAGGCTTTAAGGGGGAAATAAGTATCAAAATATGAAGAAAAAGTATAGAAATAGGTTATGATAGTGTAACTTGAAGTTGAACAAGATGAAGTTGACAACCTAAGATTGCATTTGTCCAACCAAGATCAAAAACATTTTTTTTACCATTACATAGGATCACTCACATCAACAAATATTCACATTTATGAGATCCACAGCGCTTTAACCTCTTGGGACCAGCGCTTCTTTTAATTTTTCCTTGTTGTTTGGGATAAAAGAGACCTAATATGTTTAAAGACTAAACCTAGCATTGATACAGAGAGTTATGGTTTAAGTGATGTTAATTAGCTAATAGTTTTAATGTATAACTTCACAACAACACAGGTTTTTTTGTGTGCTAAAAGGGGTGTCAAGTTGTGATAACACAAAAAAAATGGAATAAGAAGTGGCTAAAAGTGGCTGATAAATGAAAGTTTCCAAAAAAAAAAGAGGTTAAAATGTGCTTGGATATATCCGAGAGAAATTTAGTCGAGGAACCAGGAAAAAACAGTTAATTTTAAAGCACTGGGATTTTATCAATGCCCATACTTTTCTATTTCAAGTGTAAAGAGCAGTAAACATTGTTGAGGTATATGAAGAAAACAAAGACATGCGACAGCTTGGCCACATTTACGACATATTTTAAAACTTCTTTGCAATTCAAGTCTTAAAAAGGTGGCAAAGAAGTTTAAACCACTAACACACCACCTGAGCCCGAGGTGATAGAAAATGACGCAGTTACTAAACTTTGTCCTGAAGAGTCGGAAGTAGATTGAAGTTCCTCTTTCAGCTGAAGGGGGGGTGAAGTAGGTTACATTTCTGGCTGACTTTTCTGTAAATATCTGACTTAACTGTATTCAAAGACCACATACAATAACTGGTCAGAGTTGGTTGATAAAGAGGTGCACACTGGATGTTGTTACACAAAGCTCGCAGCTGTTGCAGCGCGGAAAACAAAACACACTTGAAGATGGAGTTACCTCCTTCTTAGCTCCCTGTTTGAGATGATGGAGGGTCAGTACGGCCTGTGTACCAGCAGCCAGCTCGGCCTGAGCCGCTGGTTTACCCGCAGAGGAAACAGCCACCGTGTTGTTGTTGTTGTGGTCCGACAGGCGCAGGTTGGGGCTGTTTTTCCTCGGAGCTTTCTGGTGATGCAGCAGCTTCCTCCCCCCTTTCTTCAGCACCGTGTGCCTCTGTTTGTTCGCCGAGTTCACCCCATCGCCGCTGCCTGAAATCAACGTTATGGGGTTGTTGTTTTCGACGTTGGCTTCATCGATGTGTGTCGAGTGTCCGTCCAACATGTCTTTGCCAAAACATAAACAGGCTGTGAAATTCCTGCAGCTAACAACGTCACAAGCTAACAGTTAGCTCAGTTAGCTTCCGCGCCTGGATCTAACGGTCGGTTATCCGAGATACGACGATAACGTAGCGGATAAAACGTCTGATAGTCGTCCGAGTGACTTAGGGCTGTGTTTATTTTTTGTTTTTATCAGTTACAGTTAAAGGCTAAAATACCGTCTGAGTTTCCGTTTACTGAGATGGCGTCGGTACCAGCGAGCTTGTTAAAGCAGAAGAGTTTCGACCCGCTCACATCAAGTTAAACCAGAGTTAAACACAACACATGAGGCAGCTTCCGCCCGTGAAAACAAAACAGCGGGACATCGAGTACAGACCATAGACTGTATAATAATATAAATATAATAATTCTATACACAGTTTATGGTACAGAATACACCTGTAAAGGTTTGATTATGACATCTTTGGCAGAGACTGAACGGATTTCAATGAAAAACTGGGGAATTATAGCCAAATCAGTTGTCCCGGTTTTCCATCTACAAAAAAAAAAAAAAAAAAAAAAAAAAAAAGGATAAAAACAGAACTTTTTGGATGCCATCAAATTATAATCAGAATTGGGGTCAGAATCGCCTTTATTTGCTAAATTTCTTGAAAAAATAAAGAATTTGACCCAGGCCTTAATTTCACTATAAACATATATTTAAAAAAAACAAACAAACAGTACATAATCTGATAATAATAATAATAATAATAATAATAATAATAATAATAAAAACTAATAATAATATAATATTTCTGAACTCTTATACAAAAGTGGGGAATATGGTATGCACACACATTTAAATTAAAAAAGTGCTATGAATATGAACATGAAAAAGGCTTTAAATGTGCAATGGAAAAGGACTTGCAAAGCAGAAACAGAAATTATTATTATTATTATTATTATTATTATTATAAGTAGTGGTAGTAGTATGATGACACGTATAATTATTCATCATTATGAACAAAAGTAACAAAGTGTTTTACTTATTTGAAATTATAGAAAATATCAGCCAGAAATTCAATGATTCATGTTTTTCTCACACATTCAGCGGAGGAATTTAAATGTTCTTGCACTTTCCAAAATAGATGAGTAATGTCAAAAAGGTTATTGGTATCATGCCCTCCGCGATCTTTATTTTTTCCTTGAATAAGATAACGAAAAAAATTGGGGGAAAAAAATGTTATTTTCATGTTTTGGGATCTTAGCTTTGACTCAAATTATTTTAAGTAAATGTGTCCCTGCTATGAATTTCCAAAATGGTGAAAGTGAAAAAGTGGAGGAATATTTGATGTGATTAGCCACTTTGTAGAAATACTGCACATCGGTGGTGTATCATTTTAAACAACTGATAAGAAGCCAAGCAAAAGGTTTTTGGACATATAAATAAATTCAAGCATCAGATTCATAGCTATGGTTGTTTGTTTCTTTGAGCAATCATTAGATCTTTTGCGTTTACACACTCCAGCTTTTATTTTGTAGACCTCACATCAGCTTCCTGTGTTGTTCTGTTTGGCTTCACGCGGGTCCCGTCCCTTCCGGGTACTGTTTTTCCAGTAAGAGGCGTGTTCAAGTCTCGGCCTGTTTTTGTGGATTTTATTGGACTGAAGTTTTTGTCACTCGGGGTTCTACAATTATTTGAGCACATAATTAATGACACCAACGATTTAAACCAACTTAGCCCTTTAAGAAACTGTTACAAACTTTTTTTTTCGTTTACTTCTCCGCTGCCGTTGTCCACACCAAGTTTCTTCTTTGTTTTGTTTATTTTTACTTTTCCCATTATTTATTCTTTCTTTGGATAATTTTTTTTTATTGAGTATTGTGTTTACACACGCACCCCTCCTTTTTGGAAAGCTTTTTTGTATGTTCTGCAGACAAACAGCTACATTTAGTGGTCAGACCATACAACACAGTGTCGCCCTTTTAAACTTATGGCCTACGTCAATTTTTTAATAAAATGACATTTTGCATTAAGTCATCTCTTCAGGATGCTCCCCACCTCTGGTGAAGTGGGCAACATCGTGTTTAAAAAGACAAAGCTGGTATTACCCCAGCATTCTTATAATAGGGAACTCTATTTGGTTGAATTTATTCTGTTTCCTGAAAAACTTGAAAACTCAACTTAAGCCATTACTTTAAGAGGGCAGCAACAGAGAAGGTGTGCAACAACAGTCTCTTTTAAGTGTTGAAGACAAGAAAAAAAAAAAACAATATTGTCACTGTAATTGTATTTGAAGCAACCAAATGTCCTGCAACAGACTGCATCGTGGTGTCTTAAAAGGCTCCTTGTTTGTTCCAGTTAACATTGAAATATTTATAGATCTGGTCTCTTATCAGTTTGTTAGTTTCAGTTCAAAACACACTAAACAGAGACACGGATAAATTCTTGAAATATGTTAACAGACATGTCTATGTAGAGATAATGAACACATCAATGTCTGGTTAAAACAAGTTGTTTGATGTCTAAGTTAGAGTTCTTTATTTACAGCTCACTCTGTGAACTGGATCCACCACAGGCAGCGAATCAATTAATGAGCAAAGTTATGAATTTAATGTAATTATTCTGCGTCAAATCTGGGATGCAGATTCTGTTTAATGACGCAATTTGCAGCCAATATTTTGAATGAGACGAACCAAGTTTTCAAACAAGGTCATACTGAGATACAAGCCATCATAATCAAAAATGCACTGACTAGAAGAATAAATACAGGAAAAAATGTCAAATTCTACGGAATAAAATCTGATGTGCAGTTTTTATTTATAACAGATCCCAAACTCAACCTCCAAACATTCAGTCTATTGTAAGTTTCTGTGCGCACGGTACATAGGCTATGTCTACATCTCACTCTCTGTTTAAAAACAGGATAAACTGGTTCAAGAAACACTGACAGTTATTTTTTTCACCATACAGTACATGTTTTAAGTGCACATAAGTCTGAAAATTTTTTAGTAACCAGTGAAAAATCTGAAGCGCTTTAGTTTACTACATAGTACGCTGATTATTATTTGGCAAAGAGAACCAAGAAACTGAAAGGCAAATCTGAAACTCACTCGGGAGGACATGTTTAAGTTTTTAAGTACAAAAAATAGATATATAAACGATATACAAATACAACATAAAGATCTAAGTATCCGTCCCTGTGAGTGACTTTAGAAGGCAAATCAGAGAGACAGCGAGCGTCCAGACGAGGAGTCTGAGTTCAGTTCTGAGCCTCAGCTTCAGGGTCGTCATAGATGTAGCTGCCAACGCCTCCAGTGTTAACACCTAAAGGAGAGAACAACAAGAGCTTTAGATTTACAGCACCAATTAAACATCTCTTCAACAAGCCTTTATTCGTTCTTACCTTTGGGCCCAAACAGAACAGCGTAGCATGGTTTGTGGCAGTAAGGCTGTCCATCATGCTGCAGCAGAAAACACAGAATTCCTCCTTAGACTGAGAGAGGTCTCCACTAAGAACAGATTACAACAGCTAATAGCATCAAAACCTGTGCATCATCTGCCCTGCCATCTGCTCTGTGTCAAGGTCCAACTTAGCAAACTGTGCCCAAGATGTTCAAGCGCTAAAATGTGCAGTTTGCTTGTTTTGCGACAGTGCGTATGAGCCGTCAGCATTTCTGCTTTCAACTCCATCCTTGAATGTAACAGAGCACCTGATATCACTGTTGTTGATTCATGACTGGTGCGACATTTCCTGGGTAATAAAATACATCCTTCTTGAAGCAACAAACAACTTTGTGGGACCCATAATGTTTAGTGTGTATATGAACCCCCCCCCCTCTTTAATTTTTGTTGTTTTGCATGTAATCTTGTTCAGTAGTTAAATGTGAAATATTCAAGTTCAGGAGCATATGTAGTATTTTTGGTGTATTATTGGTGGTTAAAGTGAGTAAGGCTCACACAGGCATTTTGGGGGCAGCTTAGGGGTCTTGAGGGTACGCGGGTGCACATGTGGACCTTCAGTAGACAGAGACGTACTGCATGATGCAGCTAAGCTAAGCTCCATGCTGTGTTTCTGTATTTACAGATAAGGAGCTGGCATATGAAAAAGCTGGATTAAACTTTGAGTTCGAACCCACCCCCTGCATGCCTGGACAATTATTCTGTATTGTGTCCAAGTGTGCAACAACTTACTGCACTTGTTTTTTTATGATTTTACATCATCCCTCTGATCCCTCTGAAAAAGTTTAAAAAGATTTGCTGTTATTGAAAAAAACTCACTCAGACTTCTCTCTTTTCAGTTTCTTCTCCAAACACTTGATTTGAGCTACTCCCTTTTAAAACAATTCAACTCTTACACAATTTGGTTGTTTTTATTCATTAATTTCCCCAGGTAACCTGTACAAAACCAATGCACAATCAAAGCTCAAAAATGCCAGCCAAGTCTGAAAACATCTGCTGTAAAGGACTGAGTCACTGCGCCTAGAGCACAATGTTCTTTTTTCTGAGGGCCACGCAATGCTTAAGCCTTGTCTGATTTTGTGAAGACTTGTTCTTAAAATATGAAAAGCAGAATAAAACCTCATTAAATCAAAAGCACATTATGTAACACATTTGCTGGATGTGCTCAGGTTAAGTTTCGACGCCCACAGTCTGGCTGATTCAACTCTTGATTATGACAGTAATGTGAAAGTGAAAGTAAAAGTCGTAGATGTTGCATAATTACTTCATCTATAGGTGGTGTTATTGTCATGATCACGGGAAAATCTGTGCAGTACATCAGTCATAAATAAAGCAGTGCAGTCCCAAGCAGCTCTCAGCATATGTATCAATTTTACTAACCATGCATCAACACTTGTTTGTGAATTAAGACATTTTTCTAAACAATGAGGCTGATTTAAAAAAAATTGAGTCAGTTTGAATGCATTAATGGTTCATTAACAAAACAGTTGTGTTTGTGTTGTGTTTCTTGTCATAACAAAGTCGAATGAGCTGTTTGTCATTAGCAGAGGAGTTGTGGTAAATTTATCTCGAGAGCAATTCACATATTCCCACAATGCATGTCCCTTACAAATGTTTCACCATTTTAAAGATTTGTGCACACATTACCCTTAAAGTATAAGATTTATTGACTAGAAGCATCATTACACCAAATAGATAATTTTCCAAAAAGAAATGTCCATAAATTTTGCTTCTCTTAACCCTTTGCATGTGCTTTTGTAAAAGATGGTTCTAGTTTTGGTTTTCTGATTTTTACAGGTAAATCGGGAGCAAAAGTCATGTAATCTTTCGTGACTCAGACCCTCAGCTTATGAACCCTTAATTTAAATCAAAAACACTCTGCTGCTATTTTGGCCATGTTGTGTTTCTCTCCCACCTCTGCATGGCTTCCTGCTGCCAGAGTCTTGCTGCATCTCTCACAGCGCAGACAGGGTCGGTGCCAGTTCTTTCCCAGAGAGGACACCTTCTCAGCTGCACACACACACACACAACCATCAAGATCGTCACTATGACAACTTGTCACTTAGGAACATTCCATCACTCACAAAGTACGACCAAATACGAAGAGATCTTCTAACAGCAAATCACTCACCAAAATAAACCGTCTTATTGCATCGAGGGCAGATGTTTGGTCCTCCAGAGAAAGATGAGAAACTAGCGGCTGGAAAATTACACATGGGGTTAATTTCTGCGGATTAATTACGCTTTTTTATCACTTTCGATTTTCAACAGGAAAATATGGACCCATGTTTTTCATTATGCAGAGTTTTTCTTTTTGCCAACAACACAACACAATCATGTCATCAAGTCTTTACAGCATGTTTAAAACTGATTTGTGATGTTAATTAAGTTGTATAAGCTGAGAAACTTTCTAAAAAACTTTCTTTTTTCTAAATTTTGGCACTCTCTGTGAACAAAGTGGTACCTTTAATGTCTGCTGATTTTGTCAAAGAAATTAAAACAGTTTTAAAATCTTGTCCTGCCTTTATAAAAGTAAAATGCAGAAATAAATGATGTATAAACGTATTCCCAAAAAATCGATTGTGAGCAGACTTAAGAGCAAGATTTCAGTGAACTGTTTTGGTGAGATTTTGGCTTCACTTTGGTACAACAGAGGGAGGTGGGACATGCCATCCATCATTACACTCTCGTTTTTTTTTAAAACATCTTGATTTCCTCTGTTTCCTCTACAAGTCATCACTATCTCCATCATCTGTCTGGCCGATACCTCCACATCCACATATTTCTCACCCTTCACTGGTCCTCGTGCGGGGGCTCTTCTCTCCTCCTCTGGTTTGAGATGGGTTCCCATGGAAACTGCAGCGGGGGCTTCGTTGACAGGGCTCTCATACACATAGGAACCAGCTCCCCCGATATTCACACCTGAAATACAAAAAAAAAAAAGAGTACATCATTTCCAAACCAGAAAAAGGAAAAAAAAAAATTTTCAGTGTAAACATGAAGATGAGTCACCTTTTGGTCCAAAGAGAGTGGCATAGCAGGGCTTGTGACAGTACGGCTTTCCATCATGCTGCAAAACACCAGACAGGTTAACAGGGAATACATCCGGAAACACACACACACTTCAAAATCAAACAGAAGCTGTTATGCAACATATTTTTGTGTTAGATCAGATTTATGTAACTAAAATTGAAGGATTTATTCATACAAGTTCGCAAAACCTCTCTGATCTCAAATACCCTTTTACTTTCCAGCATTATGTCAAACAAACAAAGAATAAATATCAGCATGAGTACATCCAGTGTTCTGTTTTCTCTTATCACAATATTTCTGTGGAAGCCCTCTCTCTAGGAAATGAAGCCGTTATTCAGTACGTGCTCTCAATGGTTCATTTAAAAAAACATTGCCACTGAAGGGATACATATATATATTATATATGTAGTATGTATCAGCAGGGCTACTCTGTCTGACAGACTGACCAGACGTTGCCTCTCTGTTTAAAACTTATTTAAAACTATAAAGGCCAAAGAAAGAAATCTTAATCTTTGTAAGTTGTAAAGCTCATGTAAGTGCCTGGTACTGGACTCCATGTGACTGATCTGACCCCAAATAATCTCAAAGTATGTCTAGACCTCAGGACTAATGAGCTGTGTTGAGTTCACTGACTGTGCACTTAGCTTTAATGCATCCAGCATCAGAGGTCAGAACTCAAGAGCAGACTAAGATAAGCTCTTTTTCTATCTCTGTTACACTTTTACACTGACATGTAAACTTTCATTTTTATTATGCAAAGTATACAAAGAGGGAAATCAACAGTAAATTTTGCAGAATAAATCATTGTTTCAAAACTGTTTAAGGCCCCTGAAACTGGACAATGAAACCTCAACAGAAGTGTTTTTTTCCACATTTTTGCTTATAGTTGTGCTGATTTATCTATACACTTCCGGTGGGGTTAAAAGTCAGTGGTGTGTGATGTGAATGTACAAACTACACCACAGGGAAACCACACACTTCCTTTTGAGGTTACGTTTTCTTTGTTAAAGGAAGAAATAAGTTGTATGACTTCCTAGTTTCGATTGATTATCAACAGTGTGACTGCTATAGCTTTGTTTTCTCCCTGTGCATCGGACCAATATGAGTTATATACAACACTATAATGCCAGTTTAATATACACAATCAATCCTACATGTTACACTTTATGATCAAACCTAAGATTTTATGTGCTCAAATAAACTCTATGACCTCTTTTTTATAAACGTCCCCTCACCTCTGCATGCCCTCCTGGATTCAGCGTTTTGTTGCAGCGCTCACATTTCAGACAGAACTTGTGCCAGTCTTTCCCCAAAGACGACACTTTCTCCGCTGCAGAGGAAGAGGAGACAGGTTTGGACAATTTTATTCAACTGCATCAAAAATCAATGAAGATACAAGCAGATGAAAAGTTCACCTCTTCTTTTAATACACAAAGTTGTAGTCTATAGGACCAATTAATGAAACTGGGGTGTAAAACAATCAAAAAGAAAATATCAGTGATGATAAAATAACCTTTGTGGATAACAGTGGTGTTTCAGCTTTTACTAAAATAAAAAAGATTTCTTGAAAAGGAAAGAAAAACAAACAAAAAATAGGTAGTGTAATGAAAAATGAAACAGAGCCAAAAAAACAAGTGTCATCCATGTTTCTTTCTGTTGTTTTTTTTCTTCCTTTATTCGTTCATTTCTTTTTTCTTTGGCTTTACTCTCATTTTCTTTCTTTTTGGTATCTTTCACTTTTTTCCATTGCTTTTTGTCTCTTTCATTTTATTCATTACCAATTACTTCCTTTCTAACTCTGAGATGGTATTATGGAAAAAAAAGATGAATAGAGAAGAATCAGATAAAGTGTTAATTGGTCTGATACCATATAAATGAAACATCAAAACTAAATATTATAGCCATCAAAAATATTTAATGCATATCAATTTTTAAGTTTGGTGAAACTGCAAAAATGATGTTTTTATCAGCAAACAAAGCACTCATCATAAAATAGTATGAATAACATTCATACTTTGTTTTGAACACCCTCATCCTTGAAACAGGACACATGTTTATAATCTGAATGATGGCAGAGCAGATAATAATTTCACATGGAATGACACATATAAAAGTGATAGAAGAGTCTTTACAAGCTCTTGAGTGTCCGTATGAACTCTGAGCAATTTCTTTCCATTGTGTTTGGAGGAGAGTAACATGAAGAGATTATATTTTAGCTGTCTGGGTTATACCAGTGCAGACTTTTTACAAAGCTTCTCAACATTCCTCCATACCTCTGACTCTATTTTTGGCTTAGCATTACTAAGGTTAATGCTATTATTATGGATTAACTGGTAAATTAAAGGTGTTTGACTTCAGGAATGGCTCACCACCACCTGCAACACTGATGATGCAGAACCAAGACATCTGTTAATCTCACAATCCAGACACAGACATCACTTTTGTCACTCAGGGACCAGATGGCTCGTACCCCAGGAGCTCCCAAAGGACTCAACTGCAACTCTTAGTCAAAAAAAAACTCCCCACATATACTGGATGGGCAAACCATAATGTCACCTCTAGAATTCCTACAAGAGTTAAGAGTTTGAGCACTAACATTTAACCCCCATTGTGTCCAACAACCAAAGTTTCACAATCAGCTAGAAGCTCTTTCCCACCCTTGAATAAACCTTCTCAAGCACCAATATTACTTTGACGTTTTAATTCCAAACTTAATTTCTGTCTCCAACCACAGTTTGAGTCTGCTGAGTCTGACTGAAGGATGAAGAGAGGAAGAGAATTTCACTCACAGTCATTTATCTGTTTGTCCTCCTCCCAGAATATCCCAGCAGATAAACAGTTGCCTTGACCCAACATGATGATTCCTGCTCAGACTCATTGGGCAGCCTGTCACTGTGATATGTGACAGACAGAGAGTCACCTTGGAACTGAGCAAGGACTTTGAATTGGTGCCATCTGAGAGTGCCACAAGTGGACTCTATAAATGTTTTTATGACGCCACTACCCATGAATCATAGGTATCAACAAAGCATTCAACATTTGCCTCTTTTTTTCACTGTTTTGAGTGTAGCCGAATGACAAATGTTCAGCCTGAAAAACGTTCTTTTTAGGAGCGTCCCGATATATAGATCTGATACGATATCAGCAGGCATGGTGTGACATTTAGCTCTATTTGTGTGTCTTCAAGGCTTGAATAACCTTTGGAGGAATGTTCAAAGTATAATGTATTAAACGTCCCCAGTTCTGTGCCGTCGCAGGAAACTTGTTCATGACAAATTTTGCGCTCAGCCAAGTCTTTTTCTGGCTTTAACAAAAACAACTGACAC